>MKEJ01016015.1:0-19870 GCA_001753735.1 Embelia ribes
AGTTCAGAGAATCGAGTAAAATCGTGTGATTGTGTCATTTTAATTGAGTTGAATAATAAAAACACTCTTTGTTTTTATTTAAATATGTGATAATAACTAATTTAGATGAATTAACTATTAAAAGATAGAATAAGATTGCTCCATGTTATTCTGTTGAATAACATGAATTGTGATGATAGTTGATATTAGCTATATAAATGTATAAAAATAATAAGCTCAGATTTTAATCAAATAATCTTAAAACTAAGATTTTATTTATAAGTTTTATGCTTATGAAATATATATTAAAGATAATATACTATGGGGTGAGAGTATTAAACACGTATTGAATATGTTTCATATTCTTGTAATCTATTTTAAATTTTATTAGCTAAATTTAACAATCACTAACTTCAATCTTCAAAGATATAGTGGTATTATCTTATAAAAATATGATCCATATTAACATAATCGATTTAAATATATCTTTCATTAATTTGATGACTATCAACTCAAACATCTCTTAATAAAAATATGCAAATAATTTTTAATAAAAATATAGAAGTATTGTGGCTATCATTTATCGAGATTTTAAGTATGCATCATGTAGAAATTTCGAGGTGCCTCCGTGAACTCGCAGCACTAATTTGTACTCTTAAGAATTAATATAATATTTAAATAATTTGTTAAGTTTGGTAGATACGTGAGTAATTGTAAATTATAGTTCTTTAACTCTTAATATTTTTATTTTAAATTGCTTAAATTTTATTTTTGTATAATTATCAATCCAAATCTTTGAAGATACAGTATTATCTCTTAATAAAATTTATGCAACTTAAAAATAATTAATTTACTATTTTAGGTGTGATGACTTTTGTTGTAAATAATCAAGATGGAAGGCAAACTTAAAAGAAAAATTGTATGAAACACTATATAGAGTTGGTACTTTTTGTAGATTAGTTAGATAATTTATTTTCAGAGTAAAAATAATTAACAAGCTGAGTTAGAGTTGAATTCTAGCCTAAGCAATGTTTTTCCAATTCGAACTCGAATCTTGTTGAAGTATCATACAATACTACGAGTACCTAAGAAGCCTCCCAAGTGTGGTAGCTTGCAAGATAATTTGTGCCACACACAAGTTTCCCTCTTGAATATGTCGGTATAATGTAATGTTTAAAGATTATGGAATCATAATCTAATATGCAGTTTTGGGCCCTTCCATCCATGGATGTACAACCACATACGACCTTTTTCTCCTTATTTTTATTTTCCACATTATACTATTTACTCTGGTAAACCGAACTTCGACCCAAACTCGATTAAAATTTCATCAGCTCAATTATAGGGAAACCAACTCAATACAGGAATTTTTTTCATATTGAACTACTATGTTTTAATAATAAATTACAGTAAATTAAGAAGAAGTTCTATATCTATTCTTAGACCAAAAAAAAAATTACTAGTAGTAATTTGTCCTTATGTCATAGTAATTTATACTAAAATTACAGTAATTTTTATAAAATAAATTCTTGTACAGAGAGGACTTCGTCCCTGTACAAAAGAAATTCTTGTAGTGAACACAGCTAAAAGTGAATTACTAACATCAAATGCCAACAGTATATGTGGGTTTGGTTGGTTTCCCATTTTAAGCGGGAAAATAAAAAAGTTTTTTTTTATATCATTATTAAGAATCAATTTAAATTTTCAAAATTTATTTAGGCAAAAACAAAACAGTAAAAAAAATAAATAACTTAACTTGCTTATGAGGTGGACAAACAAATGCAGTGCAAATTAAAAAAAAAAAAAAAAAAGGTCACAAAACTAGAATTTAAAAGCTGCAAAAGCAAACAACAAGCCCACAACTAGTCACAAAACATGAACAGAGAGAGTTTCCGAGAGAGAGTTTGAGTGAGAGAGAGAGACTCACAAAGATAAGCAACTCTGGGATTATCCTTCTCAACCTCATTAGCAACCCGTAGAATCGGAACAATGAAGGCCAGCGAGGACGGGACGAGCTCGCTGTCGATGGCGGTGGAGTCGTCGGCGTTGCCTGATTCCACCATCGTCGGCGCCCGCCCCACCCTCCGCGACATGGACCGCGGCGGCCCCCCATCCTTCTTGCCCGAGCTCGAACTCGCCATCTCTCTAAATTACAAACTAATTGCATTGCATACGTATATATATATATATATATATGTATGTAAAGAGAGATACTTTGTTGATTGAGAGGGGAAAAGCGAGAGTCGGTTTCTCCGAGGGGAAGAAAAGAATTGTGATAGGGGATTTCTGCCTCTCTCTCTCTCTCTCTCGCTCGTGCCACGGTGGCAGTGCTGTGGTGGGAAGACACTGCTTTTGATTTGCTTTTTCTAGTGCAGACACTTTTTCTCAGCTTAATTAATTAATCCGGGTGAACTGCACTAATGGGTCCCATTGTTTCGAGTAAGTTTTTATTCGGTCCCCTGGGTTTTAATTCCAACTGTAATCGTCGGCAAAATTTAAAAAATTGACATGATTGTTTATATACAGTATTCAAGGCTTGTTTTGGTTACAGGTTATAAACTCTAACTTATTTATTTTTTTATTTAAAAGCTGGACATCATTTCAATAAGTTGAAAGTTTTATCCAGTGTTTTTCTTAATCAGAAATTAGCTAGTTTATTTACTTAAAAATTGCAATTAAATAAACCCTTAAGAAATGTTTCGTGTTCGGTCCCTTTTATAGGTTTTTTTTCTCTAATATTCATTATAAATGGATAAAAAGGAATACAATATCAGTATAAATAAGAACAAAAGTACTATTTTAACCATAAATAAACTACTTATTTGTTGAATAATATATTTACATCTTCAAAAATTGCTTCAACACTGTGATTAGGACCATAGTTACCGGAAACGCCAGTTTCCGTAAGGAAACACATTTTTCCGGCAAAGTGTTTCAAGTACCAAGTTGCAATGCCGAAAATTTTTGGAAAAAAAATGTGTAGGAAACGCCTCGGAAAAGAATAGATAATTCCTCGAAAACATGTATAAAATATCTCCGAAACTTGAAAATTACACATAGGAAACACAAGAGAAACGATGATTATGAAATATTATGAATACTATTAAGAAATTTGACGAGTATATATTCATACAAAATTAAATAAAAATTAATAAAAATATAGTAAAATATAGTGTTTTTAGTATTTTTATGCTAAAAAAAAAAATATGCACATTCTTTTAAATTATGAGTAATATATTTATGAAAAGTATCAATTATAAGTATAGAAGTCCCATACATAAGGGGGTATTCATAAGTTTGAAAATTATTTTTCAATACTAGATTAAAAAATCACATATATTTTCTCTACGTTTCTCACACGTTTTACAATCGTTTTTCCGGTTTCCCTATATTTTTAGACCACATTTCCCGTTTCCGTTTTTTTTGACGATTCCCGCTTCTGCTTCCGAATTCGACAACTATCAATTCTATGATGATTAGGAGACTTCACAGCCCTTTAATCTCTAGGATTCTATGATGGCCTCATAGTTGTAGGGATCTTACGATGGTCCTTTATTTTTTGGAATTTTGTGATTGTTACATAATTGTCGAGATTCTGTGGCAGTCCTTTACTCTTTGAAATTCTGTGATGGCCACATAGGTTTTTGGATTTTGTGACGGTACTTTATTTTTTGAGATTTTATGACAGTCTCAGAGTTGTCAGGATTCTGTGACAGTATTTTACTTCCTGGGATTCTGTGACGGTTTCGTAGGTGTTGGGAATTTTGTAACAATCTTGTGACTTTAGGGCCACAATTGGCTTCTGCTATTGGTTTAATATCAGGCTGCTCGAATTTATTTGTTGAGTAAAATCCTGGTTTTATTCAGTTTGTGTATTGGCTAATTTGTCAAGTGATCAACTAATGTTGAATATTTATTTGATCTTTATTTTATATGCCTAGTTTATTTATTGGAATACTTCTCATAACTAATCCCGTATGCCTTTTGCTTGTCAATTGTGCAACTAAAAAAGAAGGCTCCCTAGCGTCTAACTATTATGGCGTAACTGCATAAAATGGGACTCCATGTAGGAGTTAGAGGGGACGTATATTTTGGTAATTACTTGTATATCTGATAAGTTAGCGGAAGTAGCTTGTGTATGTATAATTAAGTTCTCGAGCTTGGTACATTTTGTTTAAATGTGTTTTGAACTATTGAGCCAGGCTTTTGATAAATCCTATTTTTATTTAAAGGGCTCATGAAGTTGTAAAACTATATTGTGAAATTCAAATCGGTATGGATGAATTATGATATGGTCCTATAGAGAGTTTAGAACATTTGTGGGTAGTTATTTTATTTACTATTATTAAACTCACATTTTCCGGATTTCCAGGAATTCGGGAGGCGTGACATGGCTACTAGTTTTTATGAATAAACTCACAACGTGGCTACGTAGTGTGTGTATATATATTCATAGTGTAGTTTAGAAAACTTAGTAAAATAATACTGGTTGAGGAGAGATTAGTTTAAGACTATCATGATGCATTATAGAGTAGTTTAAGACTATCAATATGTGGCATACACCTAGACTATGAGTAAATTGAGACTGATTAATGGATTTAGATCATTAAGAAATATCCCAGAAAATTACGTGTGGGGTCTAAGTATGGCGATATGTCGGAAGTTAAGGAAATGGGTATCTTGATGCATAATAGAGTAGGAAAATTTTGAGCATGCGCTAATACGGACGTCCAGTGTGTGAATGGAATAATAATGATTAAGTAGACGTAGAAAGCAAAAAATGGACATTATGGTACACCTTTCCAATTAGATCCCACATTTGTTTAGTTATTGACTAGTGTACATGAACGAGCCAGGTGCATGAGTAATATGTATGTTTAGTATGAAAAACAAATAATTTACTATACTAGGGAATCTATTGATTTCTTAAGGAAAGTGAAATAGTGCGTTTATCCTTTAAAGAACTTCTTTGGCGTTGCGTGCGTGCTATATTTGTATATTACTCATATGTATATGTGAACGGGAATCAGATAAATGACGGAAGGACACCATTTATTTGAATATTTATAGTGTATAATAAGTATGAGAAATTCGTATAGCAAACACTTGTGAGAAGTTAAAGTTACACTTTAAGAACATAAGAGATATGCGTACGAGTACGCGAATACATCTTCATTCAGTTACCTTAATCCAATGAGTATTTGCTCGTTTGGGGTTTTGTAATTGGCACCAAACCTCATAGTCATGATGAGTTTCTACTAATTTTTGAAATAAAATATGGATTATTGAGCACATTTGGGAGATTCGGAGATCAGACCCCCTAAGTATTTATTTTTTTTCCAGTCTCATGCGAGGTTCAGAGTGGGGAAGGGCACTCAAAATCTTTATGCATACTAGAGCATGTATGCATAAACTATCGAAGTATATGTTCTGAGAGGATATGAGATGATGAGTCGTGAGCTGCGTGTTACCCAAAACAAGTGATACTTTTCATAAAAAAAACATATGAGTAAATTGACAACGATAAATTCACGACTCTTTGAAATACCTTTGTGTAAAGAGTTTTCAGCTACGAGTATGACTTCTTTAATAATTAAACATTTTATTATAATACCTTAATTAAAAAATGTACTATTTTTACTCAAAGAATGTCCTAACCGTCTGCTATATTTCTATGCTTTGAAACTAGCTGATCTCGGGATAGATAACATCATCGCACGATGGAAGTTATAGTTTGGTTGCAGGGGAAGGTATTAAAGGAACAAGTCGGCATGTATAAGTCACTCTCTGGTAACGTCAAGGCCCTATCGGCTATTGTTTTGGTAGGTTAGTATTGTATGTAATCAAAGTTCTAGGTAGCGTCGAGAAAAAAACAGTTAAGCTATCGTGTGTAAGGTAAGTTGTTTCAAAATGTGTATCAATCAGAGTACCTTGAAGTTTTAAGGATAGAATTTGTTATGGAGTTTTACTGATTTTTCTAAGGGATGTTGCATTAAATTATGTGGAGAGTCTTACGATATTCAGGTCGTGACAATAATCAATTCAAAAGACTGCAAAATATTATCTTGAATTATAATTTATATAAAAAAATCATGTGTCTTATTTCTCATAATAAAATTACTAGTATTCCAGAAATCATTAAATTTCAAAATAAAATTATGGAATCCCAGTTGATTTGGATCATAAGAATCACATGTGGTATTACACATACTAAAATTACAATGTTATCAAAACATGATTTTTGAAGAAAAAGTAGGCAATGGCTAATCTAATTTGAATGAGATTTGATTATAAAATTTTAAAAATATCATGCCGGCCCCTATGTTAAATTAAAATGGCTTTGTGAAGTGATGTGTGGAAAGGCTAGTAGCAAATGGTAAATGACATAAGTCGCCAAATCCTTTAGGGGGAGGACACTTCTGCTCCTAATTTTTGTTCTCGCTCTCGTTATCATTATTTTTTGTTTGCAAGTTTGTCTCTCTCACGTTCCCATTTTCACTCTTGCTCTCGTTCTAGGACCTGATAACCTAGTACATAACTTCCACTCCTAATTTTCATTCTCGCTCTTGTTATCATTATTTTTTGTTTGTAAGTTTGTCTTTCTCACGTTTCCATTTTCATTTTTGCTCTCGTTCCGTGACCTGATAACCTAGTACATAAGGACCTGATAACCTAGTACATAACTTCATAATAAAATGCTAAAAGAAAAGAGATATTTATTATTGTTGGTGTAAACTAAGACAGGGGCGAAATGTAAGACTTGTAAAGAATTGTCTTTATTGGAAATTAGAATTCTCGAAACTAAAATTTCTGAATATGAGATCATGGAATTTTTTTTTTATCAAATGTTAGAACCAATGAATTGTTTTTATTAAAAAAAAAAAAAAACTCAAAAACTAACAACTAAGACCAAAAAGTTTTACTCCTTCTACCTCAATTTTTATTGTTTTATTTTTATTTTCAATGTCCCAAAATGTAGCATATTCTTAAAATAAATGTTGTAAATTTCTTATATATAATCTGTTCTGTATTTTTAAATGTCCTTACTACTTATATGGTGAATTTTAAAAATGCTAGCAATTAATACATGTAACATCATTTGCTACTGTCTCTTTCAAATAGTTGAATCTTTAATAAGAGACAAAAATTTGGGATGAAGTACCAACCTCAACCTCATAAATACGTACTAGCCCCAACTTTTTACATGCTACTAACAATTTTGTGAAAGTGAAGAGTCCACACATTTTTCAAGGTTTCCTTTAATGGTGGTGTTAATTGTCCTTTTTTAGTTTTTGGATGGAATTGAATGCTACATGAGTGTCAAAATAATTACTATCGTTTTAAAAAAATATAGGGTTCATAATTTTAGAAAACCAAGCTTGTTTTACTACTCTATTTTTCCAATTTTCCCTAATTAAGCCTAATTTGGAAATGGTGATACTTTTTAAAATTTGTTTCTTAAATTTATTTTTGAAAGTTGATTCTAAAAGTGGTGTAATCCTGATGTTTGGTAAATAAATTTTAAAAGTTTTTAAGATAAGTAGTGTAGTATTTGGTAAAGTGGTGTTTTTTATTGTAAAAAGACAAAAGTAGGCATGTATGAGAATGTAAGAAATATAATTGAGGTTATTATGGTAATTAATTAAAGAAAAAGCAGAAGCAGCTTTTCAAAGCACCTCTAAGTCTGCTTTTAAAGCACCCTTAAAAAAGTAGAAACAAATAATTAAAAGTAGATGTTTTAGAGTTTACCAAACACCTCGAGCTACAAGTTCCAAAAAAAAAAAAGTAAAAGCAAGCAGCAAAAAACAATCCCAATTGGCCCTTAAAATGCTTAGTATTTGATATTAAGCCGTGGAGCTTCCAGTTTTAAGCTTGAATTCCGACTTTAAGGCACCTAAAGCAAAACTCCCCATATATAATGTTGACAGTTCGTATTTTTTGTTCACTTGATGCACTATCAGCCTCAAAGAGTGAAAGTCTTTTTACTGGTAGATAGTTTTAGCCATGTATATCTCTTGTTTATTGATGTACAATCAGTAAACATATTTATATCCTTCTATCATATCCCATTCAGTTTAAGGTACTGTAGGGCGTCTAAATTTTTTCCATTCTTGTTCGGGTGCATTCCTTTACAAGAAATTGCCTAATCGTAATATATTCTTTATCCAGATTCTTCCGGAGAGATCTGCCAGGAGAAAAAAACTTTATACAAATTGATATCCGGACTTCACTCCTCAATTTCAGTCCACATAGCTGCTGATTATCTTCTCGATGAATCCAGAAATGAGGTCTTGTCTTAAATCATTTGGGGCATCATTGCTTATTTCCATTGGAATATGACATGATCTAATTATGCGTGGATGTAATTGCAGTGGGGTAACAACTTATCACTGTTATATGATCGTGTAACTCAGTATCCGGATCGTGTTAGCAACTTATACTTTACTTACCTTTTCGTCCTCCGAGCCGTGACAAAAGTAAGTACTTAACTAATTGTCCTTTTCATCAAAATTTTGTTGAGATGTTTATTACATTGAGAATTCCCCAAAATTATATGTTATAAGATAATGGTTTACAGGCAGCAGATTATTTGGAGCAGGCTGAATATGACACTGGTAACCATGCTGAGGACCTGAAAGCGCAATCTTTGATACGCCAGTTACTTTATAACCAGAAACTAAAAGCTGCATGCCCACTTCCGTTTGATGAAGCCAAATTGTGGCAAGGTCAAAGTGGACCTGAATTGAAGCAAGAGATTCAGAAACAATTCAAAAACATTAGGTATCCTTGTTATATTTTTATACTTTCTCGTGTCCTTTGAGAAGGACGCAAAAATGGTTTAGTTTTCAAGTGTGATTGCTACCATTTTCTGATAGATTGGTCCCTGTGGGGGGAAAAAAAGAAAACTAAGCAGAACACTAAGTACTAATTAGCTAGTCTCTTAAATTATGCTATATTTGCTATGCTGGGAAGGGGGCATGGGTGTTAAAGGAATTTCCATTTTGCAGTGCGCTGATGGACTGTGTAGGATGTGAAAAGTGTCGTCTCTGGGGAAAGCTTCAAGTGCTTGGCCTTGGTACTGCGTTAAAGATCTTATTCTCTGTAAATGGTCATAACCAACCTGATCAAAGTGTGAGTTCTCTTAAATGGTCGCATTTTCTTGTTCCTCATATTTTCCAAGCTAAGTTGACTAGTTAATCTTGATTTTTCAAACAGTCCATGTTTTCTTTTGTTGGTCTCTCTCTCATATTGTTGTATCTGAAACTTTGCAGCTTCACTTGCAAAGAAATGAAGTGATTGCTTTGGTTAACCTGCTCAATCGATTATCCGAATCTGTTAAGATTGTTAAAGAAATGGGGCCTTTGGCTGAGATGGCTGGAAAGCAGGATTCTAAACCATTTAAGCAGATGTTGCCATCATGACAGAACAATTGTTAAGGATTTTTAAGCTAGTGTAGAGAAGAAAGCATAATAATTAATGAAAGAATACATACAAAGAAGAGAAGTATCAATGTATGATGTATGATAGCCCATTTCTGTTGGGTTTGAACAATTTTGTTGCAATTGAGCCTTAATGTTATGATAAGCTGTCATATTGCAATTGTTTTTACAATACTGGCATACAGTGGTTCCACCCCAACGACAAACGAATGATATTTGAGTAGTGTTCTACTAAGCTACTTGATCTTGCAATGTTGAGCTTATGCGTGACGAGACAGGTTTAATTTTTAAGAACATTACTCAGGCCCTACTTCCTCAGGTTTTCGTAGCATAAATATAGTATCACGAAGCTTCTTTTTAGTGCATTAATGAAAAAGCTTATGAGACCGATCAGATGGTCACATAGCTGCTGCAGATGTCAATATTTCTCCGGACACTTTAGAGGGAAAAAGACAATATTTCTCATTGTTATATACTTCCAATAGAAGTCATGTCGTTTTCTCATATTTTGTTGAAAAAAGAAATCACAAGTTGCTAGCTGGAATAATATGTACAGTAATCTCACTCAAATAACATCAATCGGGACGTTCAGCGTCGTCTACAAAGAATCCATCCAGGAATCATCTAGTGTTAAGTTCAAACCAATGGTTAAAAAAGTCGAATTAAATACTAAAGTTAAAAAAAATATAGAAAAACTAAAGCACTCATCATATCATATTGCTATTTTGCCTGCATTTCCAATGTTCCAACCTCTTTCCCTTTGATTTTGTTTCAACAACACCCTATGCGCAACTCTCCCTCTACTTGAAATTGAAACCCTAACCTTTTCCATCATAGCATTCGTACCCCCTCCACCGCCACCTCTTATTGCTTGATTCATCGGAGACCTCGTTTGAAATCGTCTCTGTACGCTTCTTCTCAATACAAAGCTCAACTTCTTCGCCCCATTTTTACGTTCCTCTTTGGGACTAAAACAAGTAGTGGGTTCAATGCCCGTCTCCTTCTTAGTGTCTTGAATTGGTGGGAGTGGTACCAATGGTTTCGAAAACTTTGGTACGCCCAATGTAGAAGACGGATAAGGGACTAGAGAATTGCGCCTTGTTGAAGGTGCCGGGGCTATTGGTGCTTTTAACAGACCTGGACAAAAAGATGCTCTCCCAGTCCTGTTAGGGATTAACGGTGGTTCTGTTGCAAGTTTCGGGTTATTTTCTTTCTCTTCCAGGTCGTCAAAGCTGCTGTTGTTATCGGTTAATGGTCGCATCTGCTTTAGTTGGTCTTTCGGTTCATTGAAATTGCTATAAGTTCCAATTGGCTTAGTTATAAGGGGTGGTCTAGACAGTGCAGCATTTGGCTCATCTTGTCTGATGAACTGTTGCTGTCGTTGTTCCACTAGTTTCGTATCAACATGCTGTCGAGCTAACTTTCTTTCTATCAGAAGTTGGGATTCCAATTCCTTTATCTGTCAAACAAAATAAAGTTTGGATTTTTGTAAGTTCCTTGAAATTTATAAGCAGCTTTAAGAAAAATGCTTCAATCGTAAAAGCCTAGTTTTCTTTCGAATCCAAACTTCATCCTTTCAAAGAAATTGAAAATGATGACATTTCCAAATTTTGACTCGTCTCAACTCTGTATCCAAGATCAAAAAAATTGAGAACAAAAGCAAATTTCAGGAAGAAAAAAAAAAGGACAATACATACCTTGTCCTGCAAGCTCTTGTTCTTCATTTCCTTCTCTTTTACCCTCACATCCAAGCCATGAATGGTGTCTTCCATCTTCTTAATTTGCACATCCTTGCTCTTTAGCTCTAGCTTAGTCTTCTCAGCCTAACAAGCCAAATAAATGCATTGGTTCAAACCCAAAGACAGTACGTAATCAAGCAAAATAATACTAGTAAATATATTAAAAGTAATGTACTTTAGCATATGTATGTAAGGTGACTCACCATCTGCTTGTATTTCATAAGTTCGGAACTGTCGACCTGCTTCTTTGCAGGACCCAACTCGATTCCTCTTACCCTACTGGCAAAATTCAGGGAGCAGAGAGTCTCGCTCACGTCATTCTCATTGGGACTAATCTGCACAAACATCAATGTCTTCGAATCTCCTCCTACATCCGCACCGACATAAATTCAAAATCAGCTGTTCACATACATAATCAGAGACAAAGATTCTTTATAATGAATAATAGCTACAACATGTACCAAGAGAGTCTTGAAGCAAGTGGGTGAGCTTGGAGTTTCTGCACAAAGATGTGTACCCAAAAATAATCGCAGTTAGTAAAAACTGATTGTCAAATTTTTAAACCAAGATGCATAATCTTAGAAAGACTCCCGCCATACCTGAATGGAATATGTGGGCTCTTAGTTGTGAGAGCAGATATAACGTCTCCAAGTGCCGAGAGAGATCTGTTAATGTTTTGTGTTTCCTTTAGCCTTTCACCCTGTACTTCAGTCTTGGCCACTCTCTCACTCCCTGCCAGATCAACTAACCAAAGTTTGCTTCTAGTGCTTTCCCCACTGAGTAAGTTATTACCCTTCACCATTACACAGTGTATGCTGTACCAAGGACAAAACAATCATCACAATTCTATATCGAGAAAATTGAGATAAGAAAATTCATTACAAAATGAAAAAGAATAAAAAAAATGATAAAACAAACCAGTGGGATCGGCTACTGTACTCATTTGCATTGGTTGATCCTACCGCCCTAGCATCACTACCTGTCTTGAGAACTTCCCAAACTTCATTCATGCTGTTTACATGAGCTTCTACAAGCCCAGGTACATGATGAATTCCCTCTCCAACTTGTCTTATTTCGAGCCTGCACAGCATAGCAACTTAGGTTGCATTTAGATCTGTTTCTGAAATCTTTTTTCTGGTTTTAAAAATAGACAAACTGAAGGAAACAAGGTTGGCGGGCCGGTTCCCAAAACTGTACCCTTTTTAAATAACTTCAGAATAATACCCCAGTTTTGGAAACCTAAATGATGTAGGAGCGAAACCAAACGGCTAAACTAACCTCTTTGCTGTTCCTCCAGGCTGAGTTCCTGGTAAAAGCAAATCCCGGATCTGCTCATTGTAGACCTCTAGAACGCTTACTGACATTTCATATTCAAACTGCCCCTTTCGTTCCCTTATGATATTAAACAACTCTTGTAGAGTTCTGTAATTAACCCCACGAGCTTCATCTGTACCCTCCATTGTAAAAGTTTTCCCCGTACCCGTCTGCCCATAAGCGAATATGCAAACATTGTATCCATCCAAAACTGAGGTGGCAAATGGGGCCGTGTCCTCAAACACATCAACTATGAAGGTTGAAAATATATAGATCAGCCATTAATGTAAACAAGAGCATCGTTAGATTAGTAAATAGTGTTCAATTCCCTTAATGCATACTTATGTATTCAGTAATTACCTTGGTTTGTTTGGGGGCCAAAAACTGCGTCAAACTTGAAGGTCTTCCTTGGTAAACCGCTCGATTTTACAGTGAGCTCCCCATCTTTAGAAGCTGCAAAATCAATTGCTATTGCAGCTCCTGAGTCAATCTCTTCTGAATTCAGAGGCCTACACCGACAGAAGACTCGAATATTTCCTGAAAGGGAAAAATAATTAACACTTTTGAAGCTCCCAAAAACTTGCTTCAATTGATGCATTTACTTGACAAAATATTCTGCCATGTGCTGCTAACCTTTCAACTCCAAAACCTTATTGTAAAGCTCTTTTCGTTCCTTAGCCCCTTCAAGGAATTTGAGCTTAAGATCTTCATTTAGTTTTGCCTCCTCAATCACTACCAACAAAATCAAGAATTAGGGAAGAGGAGGGAAAACTATTTCACAATAAAAAAGACCATGCAAAATTACCTACATTTGGACTGAATGGTACAGCTAATGCCACCCATATCCTTCAAGCACTGGTTGTACGACAATGCCTCCTCCGCCAGCTTAAGTTGGTCCATTTTCAAAAGCTGTTGCAATGACATTATGATGGAAAGTTAGCACATAACCAGGTCAAGTTCAAAGTGGCCAAAAAAATTTCAGGGCGATCTCGTGTATGAACTATTATACTTTAGACACTTTTAACAGGAAATGAAAGTAAATTACTTCATTGAAGGGAACCATACCTTCAGTTTCCTTTTCAGGTCTCTTAAATACGAAAACCATTTGCTCTTTTCCTTCACTTGTCCCTCAATAGCAAAAGCTGTTTACAAGAAGAATAACTAAACTACCAACAAAATCACGAACACTAATAACTGTAATAATCTAGAAAATAAGGCTTCCATACCCAGTGAACCAACATGCATAGACTTGCGCATAAGTTCATTTTGAAGATCCCGCAAAGATTTCACAGCTTCTTTGCATTCTCTGGTTTTGCATTCATTCTCTCGCTTAAGCTCATCTAACGCCTTTCTTGTTTCAGTTAATTCCTCTTTCTGGAACTCATATTCTATGCGTAGTTCTCGAAACTCCTCTTCCACAATTTCCTAATTTCCCAATTTTGAGAAACGAAATTCATTATTAAGACTTGTTGCTTTGACTAAGAAATCCAAGATCATGGCAAAGATTAAAGGGAAAAATTACTTCTTCGGTCTTTTGGACTGGAAAAAGCTCCAATGAAGCTTCGGAACAAGATGCTGAAAATTTTGTAGCTTGGGTTTCCTCTGAACCCTCAATTTCTTCAGACCCATTGATTCCATCTTCTAAAGATATCTCCACTGGGGCAGCCTCTAAGAACATAGATGGATCATTATAGCAACTTCTAGATATATCGGGTGAGCTGGTGCAGATTACCAGATCAGGGGTTGCTAGGGAAAATCCTAACATGGACCGACCTAGAAATTAAATTGATCAGATCATGAGTATTTTTATACAACAATATTTTGAGAAAAGTTTGAACTTTATCGAAGCTCATACCATCTGTGGAAGAGCGGGAAATCGGGTCAATAGGTTCTTCAGCATTATTAGGCTCTAAATTCTGATCTTGCCATGATATACAGTTACCTATTAAAATGAAACATTGGCTCAAAAGTGAAAATTATTACAGAGGGGGAAAAAGTAGAGCTATAAAAACCCTAAAAATGGAAGATGTTAATTCCAAAGCTTAACAAATTCTGGGAAAATGGGGCAAATGAGGGATTTTTTAATGAAAAAACCAAGATCCAAACTTCCATAACTGCCAAGTAATAACAACAACATTTGTAGGCAAATGTGGAAATTAGGGTTCAACTATAACAGATTGGGAATTTGGAGCTTGAAGATAATATACACCAAACCTCATTGCCGTAGTATAAATACTTCTCATATTTCGTAACTTGTAACCCAAACTCATAATAAAAATCTCTTTCTGGCCGCGGCACCCAGATGCAGCCACTATTGACGAATTAGGTTAAGAAATTCTTTATTTATTTTTTTTTCGTATTAGCCTATATTGTAAGAAAAAACAAGATCTTGAAAATTAAAGTACCTTCAATCGAAAGTAAATTGCCGGGGCTCACCATTGTCGAATTCGGTGAGCTGGGCATTGCAATTGACGAACCTAAGAAATGAAAATCGTATCAATTTAACAAAGATAAATTAGATACAGAACTATACATTAGAAATATACATACATATATATATATATATAAAGAGAGAGAGAGAGATAAGCTTACGGTGAGAGAAGGCGGTGAAATCTTGTTGCCAAGAAACGTCGGGGGTGATGAGGAGTGGGTCATGCCATTGATCATCTTCAACTCCCATTTTCATATACCAAAAATATATATTTATTTAATAATTTAAATCGAAAAAAGAAAGAGGAAAAGAGAAGGGGTAATCGAATGCTAGTGTGCTTTTTTGTGGGGAAAAAGAGAAAAAGGGTTTAGATGCTTTTTTATTCTTGAGAGAGAGAGAGAGAGAGAGAGAGAGAGAGATTGCGCTAATTTCGTTTGAGAGGATTCGATTTTAAGGAGAAGACCGTTGTGTCTTTCGAATTTTGAATTTAATTCGCCGGTTTTTAACGGCTTAGATGCTGCCACGTGGAGAACATTTAGCTCAGAGTAATAGCCCTTCACTCTCTTGCTTCTATACCATTTTATCACTAAAACCCACAGCCGCCCAATTGATAAACAAAACTGGTAATCGATTATATTAATTAATATGAAAAAATATAAAAAATCAGTATAAAAATCGATTCAAAGATAAAAATTGAGTCCTTAAAAATATGAAAAAAAATAGAAAATGTGGATTTTATTAATAATTAAGATATATTATATATGAATTTACGAAGAATATTGGTAAAATATATGAAAAATTATATGTAACTACAAATATAGCCAAGTATTTTCAAAAACAAAATAATTTCAGTTATATATAGACAATACAATTATCGTATAATTTATTTAATTTTGCTAGTTTTTAATATTAAAAAAAATAAAATTCGAAGCGAATTTCAAATATAAGTTTAGAAAATGCAAATTTTCCGTATGTAAACTAAAACCTTAGTAGAGCGTAATGATATCAGAACAAAAATAATGAACAAATTTTGTACGAATACATACGTGCTTACATTTTGTGCACTTGATCACTAAGACAAATAAGTTTCATTTTTCTCTACAATTAAATTTTTACGCAAGACTATGTTACAACTAACAAAATCACCATGATGCCATGCCTGCTTCATCTCGGTTCTCTATGGCGTGATAAATTCTTGTATCCTAGATCATCAAATTTTTGTCTCTCGAAAGATGCTACGTATCATCTATGTGCAGAAACACGAGCGAGAGATAAGCATCACATTATTGCACGTACTGATATTGTACTTATTCTTAACACGTGTTTATGTAGCGAGAATTGTGCAAAACAGTCGTCCTTTCGATTCGACAGTGTTGGTCCCCCCATAAAGATAAGTCCCAATCCCCGGGCCAAAAATGAAGTCACAAACAACAAATTTATATGGCCCTTTACCTTGCGAATTTCTGGCTTTGCCCCTTGTCATACGGCAACCTAAGTAGCCTCTTTTTCTCACTATATTTTAGCACTGTGCCATCTAATTTAGTTACACGATTTAGTGGTTGACTAAGTAACTACATATTCATCAGAGCCAACCTAATACTTGAAGAACATTACTAGTGATGAAATGGACTTAAACCCCTACAAAAATATGTAGCATTTAAAGTCTCCAATATTGGTTATAACAAACTGTAAAGACATTATGAGAATGATTAACGAGACCCCACTGTGGGTCTGCAATGCACATGCATTGTTCCTAATCCGGATTTTGACTTAGAGATGTTCAGTCACAATATTGTGTACGATAACTTCGCGCCACTTGCTTTTCAACTTACCGTGATGACCATTTCGCTTTTGTGACATCAGTAGGGTAAAACGAACTTGTCCTAACTTGATCTTTAAATACATACACCTTAGGTACAAACTCAAGCTAATTAGTTTTCACATGAAGCACATTCAAGGGAGAAAAGAGAATTTGCAGATAATTAGATTCGCATATCGGGTGGAACAACAACGTAGTGATCGCGAAAGAGGGTTAGCATTGTGAGAAATATCTTACGGAGAGATTTCTTATCGCCATGGTACGGAAGGCATGGTTGAGGGACAACCCTCGTGGTCCAATAATGCAAGTCCCTTTCCCTTTTGTAAAAGACAAATTTGTGTAGTTAATGCAAAAAGTAGAGGACGGCAACTCGAATTCCACGTTTAACAAACTATCCCTATAAATTTGCACATAATTGTTATCTAAATTTCCTGCAAGGAAATCCAACTTTCTATGTAGACAATGGCCAAGGAACCAATAGCAAGGTATATCACCGAAGCTGCTCCACCGAAATTAATCTCTATCAGAAAGCGGCCGTTGACTAAGACGTTAGACACCATTTTTGAGGAAGAGGGAGATATGAGTGATAACGAGAGCAAGAAGTGTCATAAAGCTTCAAAATCCAGCTGCAGTTTAGGCCTTTTGTGTGCCATGCTAGCAATGCTCGAAAGAAATAACATCCAGGAGGATATATCCGAGATGGCTAATTAGATGAATAAGGTCATGTTTGAAATTATTTTTCTTTTTTTTGGCTAGTTTATTTTAATTCTATGTCACGAGAGCTAATTGATCATCACAGCCTGTATCATAGACGGCGGTGATGGTGGAGCAAGTTTTCGGACAAATTGCTTTCGTTTGATCGAGTTCACACCCTCTTCACCACCAATTTTTGAGCAGGGTGAATGAGGCTGTACTAATAAGGTTTTCATCTAATAAATAAGAGAACGTGATTTTGATGCAATAAAAGCAAAAACCAATGAAAATGAACTCTGAACCAATCGTACCCTTAATAGCACTCCGTTTCATCATAAAGTTGAAATAGCATGAAAACGAGGACACTTCAAAAGATCCATCATTTTCAGTTCAGAAACCAGCGGAAAAGAGACATACACTGTGCAAGGAAATCCGACTTAAACGTGGCCACTCATAGCATCCAAAAGAAAACCAATCACTTACCCGGAAAATGAAAACATAAAGCAGCTTTAAATGCTAAACCAGTTAGTAAATATGCAGCATGTTTGTGACAGATGAGGAAAACAAGAGCTATTATTGATCAATATACTATGCATAAAACAAGAGCTATTCTCATAAAATTGAAATAGTATAAAAACAAGGACATTTCCAAAGATCCTTCGTATTCAGTTAAGAAACCAGCGAAAAAGAGAAGGTAAAGATAAACTGAAAATTCAGAGAACAAAACAATAAGTGTATAAACTTCACAATTTGCAAGGAAATTCAACAGAGTGGTGGGCAAGTGGTAGCATCCACAAAGAAAATGGACCATTTATTCCAAAAAATGAAAACATTACGCAGCTTAAACAGCAAAACCAGTTAGTAAATATGCAGCATGTTTGCGACACAAGGAAAGCAAGAGCAATTATTTTCAATATACCGTTTCTGAAAAAATAAGATACCCTTGAGCGTCTTGCACTGTTGCATACTACAGTAACGCCTCAGGCATAATTTGTTGAATATAATAGATGGAAAAGTTGATATGAGATAAAAATCGCCGATAGTGATTGAGAGTAAAGTATAAGATTGTGATCCCAAATATGATTAGCTTCTGGGCTTCAGTAAATAGAAGTTGAAAACTAGCTCTTCCTTCTAATACAAAAAAAAATATCATGATTGAGTTTGCACCTAAAGACGTTAGAACGCTAGTTACAGAATAAGCTAAATGAATATAGATGACAATTCAATACGCAAAAGGTAAGATACACAAAGTTGAAGAGCCCATTTGTGATCATAAAGAAGAATGTAATTTTCTTTTAGCATTTCATCCCTTGTCTATGTAACCGGTACAAGTAAAATTGATCCCCCCCAATTCCTCTTTACAAGATGACCTGATATCTGATGTTCTTTTTCGCTATATACAGCATAATAGCATACAACAATTAACTTAACCTCATTGGCTAAAGACATCAAGTATTAGGCACCGCTTCAAATTGTTTAGTACCTGACGACTCATCACCTTAGCATTCTCTGAGACCGTGTTTTTGAAACGGACTTCCTGTAACTTAGCTCTTTACAGAATAATAAGGTACCAACGAACACAAGTAGTCAGACAACAAACAGTAACACCACAATCAAAACCCGATTCCTGCTCCTTCAACTGCAGCTTCCATGGTAGCCAATGCCTCTTCGAGTGTTCTCTTCTTTTGTACAACATTGAAAGCCTCGAGAATATCTCCTACCTCAAAATCATCGAAATCTTCAACTCCAATACCACACTCCAGTCCAGCACTTACCTGCTCAGAGGACAATTTTATTGTCAAGAGAGAACATGATAAAGTGAAGCAAGAATTTCACATGAAGGAAGCAATGGATAGTTGGATACCAAACCGTACAATGATTATTAATGTATCACCAGAGTAATACCCGTGTGATGCATGTGTTTTTTTGTGAAGTATTTTTTTTTTGTATACAAGTATTACAAAATGACATGGATATAAGTATTACAAAAGGACGTGTATAATACAAAGGTGGACAATAAAATGACTTTCGATAGAAATGAGTGGCGTCTAAAAATTCACGTCAATGATCCGACGTGATGTCTTATTTTGTTCCATTTAGCCTATCCCAATCTATTGGGATTTTCAAGGCTTGGATGATGACAATGACAATGACGATGACGATGATTTTCTTGCCTTTTTTTTAAAATGGTTTTATAACTTTCTAAGAGAAGAAATAATGTTTATTAGATTAAGTTTAAGATTTGAAGGGAATTTCATTATGATAATATATCTAAGATATTATTATTTAGTAGGATAATGTTTTGAACATTAGTGGGGAATATTAGATTTATAGAAATTATATTATAATAATGTTTCTAAAATTAGTTATTACTAAAAATCATTCATTGGTGAGACACATGTCCATAAGTTAATAAGACACATGCCAATCAATTATGCAACACATGTCGCAATTA
>MKEJ01016016.1:0-11260 GCA_001753735.1 Embelia ribes
TTACTATTCTTTTAGATTTACTTTCGAATTTTACGACTTAATTCAATATAACTAATTAAATTATACGTATTCCCTTTTAGAAATGAAAAGGGAATACATGGACTATTAAGTCATGTGTTTACTTGTCCAAATCAATGAGCGAAATAAATATAAATTGGTCTCAAAGTGATATTTCCATTCGACTTAAAATTTTAGTTCTACATTGACCAAATATGACTTGAGTGGGATATATAACCAAAAAATTGAGTAAGGGTTGGCCCCCTTGGGATTTAGAATATTGTTAGAAGGGGGAAGTTATGGTCCAAATAAGTTTGGTCTATTTTGGAAAAAAAATAATAATCACACGTGCTTACGTGCCGTCACAACCGTCCTGCCGGCACGGCGCAGGTAGGGTCGGGTTGGCCTAACGATAATTTTTTTGGATCCAGTTGAATTAAATATTATTTAATTAAAAATAATAATTATACTTTTATTTTTAAATAAATTTATTTAAACGAACGGTGCAACTGTTTAAAGAACAGTTGAACCGTTGGAACCGGTACAATGGTTTAATCCAACGGTCAAACAGTTTGGTCCCGCCAAAAATCCGAAACTTTACCAACCTTTCAAAAAAGCCCCCAGATTCCAAAATAGTGCAATTCACACTCTTCTGCACATAAATAGCTGCAACTTTTGATAAATGAGAAGACACTTCTATGCTTATAAATAAGTGATCGTTTTCAACAAAAAAAATATTCATTTTCAGAATTAATTAGACACAAATTATTATTTGCATTCTGCATTAAGAAAAGAGAGTATTACATCGAGAAAAATTCGATCAGGTTATTCGAATGTCGCATCCTTCCAATAACAGAGAAGCAGTTGTCTCATAGAAAATTATCGTCAATTAGTCTAGAGCATGTAGGAGCAAATCTAATTTTAAGGAGATGTCGTCAAACAGTAGACTATGCTGTTGTTAATCAACATTCATTTATTTTTCTCCCAGAAAGTCAGAAATCAAGTGCACATTGAGAGGACAAGTAAGCCTTATAATTTTTTGTTATATTTCAGGTTTTTCATATTGATTATAATTTATTTTTATACTTGATGGTAAATATATAGGGTTCAAATTGCTCGTTAATATTATTTAGGGTAGGAATTAGAATTAATATTGAAGCATTGTTATTCGTTGGGTCACAACCTGCAAGAAGAAACACCACCAGCATTAAGCATCCATGAGAGAGGATTAAAATGACCAAAAGTGGTCAATATTGTAACATACCGAGGACTGAAATTGATGTGTTGAAACTAAGTGTTGCAATTGATGAGATTGAAAGCAACATCTCAATTAACATTGCGGAAGAAGATGTGTTAAAAGTATTTTTTTTATAATCAAAACATTTTATTCATAGAACCTGATAGACAGGAACCATGAAACACAAAACAAGAAAAACAGACTCATACTCCTAATACCACTTCTACCATCCAAAAACTAAAAACGCTCTATCACCACATCAGTTTGAAAAAACAGACACGAAAGAAACAAGCAAGATAAGTTAACTCTCACTTCTACGTATTAGGGGCGGTACCCATAGAGGTTCCGTCCTATATTTGCACTGGCGGATCCAAACCGTTAACCAACCACCACTCCAAAATTGGTACGTGAGTGTGAAATGTCTCCATCCCATTGGATCAATGCCACCCACTAGGCTACCTCATGCGCCTTGGAGTTATCCACTCTTTTTATTTTCTTCACCTCCCTTGAACTGGGGTGCTTCAACCACTCTGAACACTCAAAGAACTTTCTCCGAATAATTTTGGATCGCCTTGACTACCTGCTTCAAATCTAAATATATTTCAAAGACTCTCCACATGTGATTTCTAGCTAGGTTAGTGGCCCTAATAGCAGATAGTTCACTTCGAAAAACATTCACATCTTGAACTCTCTTTGAAACTGCTGATATCAATCTTTCTTTCCAGTCCAAAACAACCGCGAACCTCTCTTATTGCAATATCACAGAAAATGGACATTTCTTTATCCCCATCACTTCCCTTACTTCTCCCTTATAAGCATTTATCACCTTACTCGCTTTTACTAAATCAACTCGGGTACTTATCAATGTTTTGAAACTCTTGATAAAGCTACCCACCGATTTTTCCTCCCCCCATATAATACTTTATTTCGTAAGTTCCACATGCTGTCCACCAATAAGAAGGCCATACATTGTAATCGCTCATCCGTTCTACGATCACCGCCCCATACTCGTCTAGGATCCACCAATCTTTTCCACCATTCAGTCAAGGCGTTCTTAGCGTTTTCCACTAGTTTATCATGTGCATTGCATTCGAACCACATCCTGCTTTCTAGAATTTGAATTCCACAAACAGATGAAAGCAAGTCCCTTTTGCTTTCCGACACAAACAACACTTTGTCGTGGAATCACCAATAGAAAAAATCCTTTGAAGCTGGGCCATAATTGGAAAGAAATTATTGATCAAATGCCAAACCGACTGTTTCTGTCTCTCTGGACATTGTGCACTCCAAATCAACTTACATAGCTTTGCCTCGTCCCTGGATATTTCAAACTCTCCATGTAAAAGCCTATAACATGGTCGGACATGGTATTCGAGACTCTCCACAGGGAATCCATGCATCCTCTCATATCCTAATTGATGTTCCATTTCCTACCACCAACCATAGGCCTTTCAAAATTACAAACCGGGCTTTTATCTGACCAAGGTGTCTCAGAATTCATCTTGCCGCTATAGATAAATACACCTATGACATTTTTGCCGCCATGGAAATCCTGCCTGCTGAGCTTGCTGACAAATAATTTTTGCTAACCAAAGCGTCTCAGAATCCGTCTGGCTAAAAACTTTATTGAGCAAACCAGGCAGATAGAAAAAGATATACAGCTTAGACTTTCTACGGAGGCCAACGTATTAAGAAACTCTGGATCAAGCAGTCAAAATATTGGAAAATTTTACAGGAGTGGGATATTAAGGGATCGACTTATTCCACATCTCCTCGCGAATCCTATGTCTCAGATCATATATTTTTGCATATTCATGATTTAAACACCAAATAAACCCTTCCAATCAAACCCAAAGTGCAGTCATTTTTAAAATTTTAATAGTATCTGGTCTTCGTAACTAGTTTTACAACTGAGTTCGTTCACGTTTCACAGTCCATCTGATTCCTTTCCTATGTGCATTTATAGGAAAATCTAAAATTTTTTGATAAAAAATTTGTATGGTCAGGTCTGATTTAGGACTTAGAATTGTACGTTGAGGGACCGAGTTGTCATTATTAGAACCACGGTGTTGGTTCGTTGCATAACCAAAATCTCCTAGGATGTCTATGCAATTTATTTGTTAAACAATATGAAGGACCTTAAATAACGTGGACTCTATCTGATTAAAATAACAACTTAAATAAGTCTTAAATTTAGGATTAACTTTACAATATTTAATCTTTTAGCATAAGGACGATGATGATTAATGAAAAATAGTTTATTCCCCAATCCGATCAGCGAATACAAATGTTAGGCGCAGAAAGGAGTAAGAGCTGACAAATTTGCGTTCCATATAATGCTAGTGTTTAATTATAATGATTATGGCCTAGGGTTGGGAGTAATCTATCAGTTCACCAAAAATGGCCATTTTTTTTAATGTACTTTTGTTAATAATTTCCAGCCATTTAATCCAGAGGAAAATAATTACTCTTTATAAATTAGATTATATAGTCATATACTTGAGCAAAGTTGTGTTCCCCGACAGGTTCATGAGAAAACAAAATAAATTCATCGAATATTTGGTGATCTTATCGATGACTCATTTGAGAAAATGGGGTGAAATGTTGCCCTTCGAACCCAAATTAGCTTAGCATGAGATGTAATCATCCCTTTCCAAACAAATTAATTGATTATCCGAGAGGTACAAATAAAATGGCAAATTAATAAAAGTGCACCAAACATTAATCATATTCTTGGATGTTATTCATTTTGTTATTCTGAAGCATCTCGGTTGTTGAGAACTCAAGAATAATAAAGAATTGTGAATTTGTTCCAAACAGTTTGTTCTTAGTTTAAAGCAAGAAATCAAATTCTCTTTCAGACTTGTATAGCTTTCATAAAAAAAAAAAAAAAAAACACTTATTTATTGATTCCTTAACATTGTAGTAAACAAGAAAAAAAAAATATTGAAAAGTTAAGTAGAAATGAGAACAATTTAGATATTATCTCGTCACTAACTTTCCTCTTATTGAGATGATAGGAAGGAATCTTATGGAGGGGTCTTACTCAGTCCCCAAAAATAGAATTTAAATCGAATTCGTAACATTTTAAATCAAAATTCCCCATTGTAACAGAAATCGATAATATTCTTTAAACCCTACATATCTCAATTATTAGGGCACTACCTTTCACAAGGCCTATCACCACAACCAACTCTTAAGTACATACTTTTATGTGCTATTATTGTTGAATTTTACCAAACTTTTGGTGTTTATGTGTTTGGCCACCAATCTTTCTTGGGTCCTCCGCAATGTCATACCGACTTTTTTCATTACATTGTAGCAACGGGGTTAAAACCGGACCGGACCGACCAGTAGAGCCGGTCCGACTAGGAACCGGCGCTTCGACTGAAAGCAGCGCATAGCCCCGTCAGAAAGATCCTCAAAATCAGTCATACACAGAATCAGTTGAAAACCGACTAAATCGGCCACAAACCGGTAAAACCTATCAAAATCAGTTGGGAATCGGTCTGGAATGGTTCGGTAAATTATTTCTTTTTTTTTTAAAAAAAACTATGGAAACTACGGTTCCAATCGAATAAAGGTTTGTAAATAAAGTTTATTTTTCAATATTATGAAGTTACGTGATGTTAATCATATTATATTATTTTTTTATTTGATATTATTTAATATGTTATATTAAAAATTAAAATAATTTTATTTAATCATAACTGGCTCAACCACGGTTGGACCATTAAACTTTGAATCAGTGCCTTTATCAGTTCAGTAATCGGTCCGATTTTGAAAATCTTGCATTGTAGCATAGCACTACTATATTGGTTTTCTATACCAAAAATCAGTTACAGAAATTATGTGTTATAACCTTCTAGTTAAAATGCAGATAAATATAAGTTGAAATGTTAAAGAGCTTATCTCACTTTAGTGTTTAAAAATCTTTATTTGAAGATATTTATTATCAAGCCCTCGGATCCGCCGGATCCGAACACCTAAGTTTTAGAAAAGAATACAATATTTTACACTTCAAGTCACCGTCAAAATTACCTAAAGTGTTACAATCTCACAATGTGGCAGTAACTTATAATTACAATTAAACTGATTATATATCAAAAAACAAATGTTACAAACTTGACAAGCCTTTAAAATACCATTTAACTGAAGAGCTTGGCTTGCCCAACAAAACATAGTTATATAGAATTTACTTGTTTCAAAAGTAGTATACATACTAATCACTACTACTTTCTGGCCTAATTCTTCGTGACATTAACAAAATATGAATCCTTCTAACTCCCATAGGGAGCTTCTGAAATATAGATGCGAGTACTTCTCTTAGGCGAGCTTTTTACATTGATGGGACAGGTGGTTCCCATATTACCTAATTGGTCCATCTGTCCTCATAATTATATATATGGTACACCTAATATAATTCGTTATATCATACGGCGAATTATTCAAAAAAATTTAAATATTTTACAAACTCTAATAACAAATTACTTAATTTTTTTGAGGTATAATTCGCCAACACATATGGCAAATTAGTGATAATATTTTAATATAATTTACGAAATTATATGGCAAATTAATGAAAAAATTATAATACAATTCATCAACTGAACTTAATGCTCTAAAGCAATAGCATTAACAAGAAAAAAGATGAAAATGATAACTCATCAACACTTCCCCTCAACCTTTTGTTGTACACATTTGTTTACTAGCTCATTTAATTGTATACTTTCTCTTTAAAATTATTTGACCAATTTCTATTCATGTGTCTACAAAAACTATTACCCATTTCTAATGTTAGGATATTTAATTCTATTTATCAAACACTATAATCATACCTATTTTGAAAATCAACTTTCAAAATCAATTGTTAATAATCAAATTTTAAAATAACTTCGTAAAATTTTGGAAGTTGATTTTCAAAATAGGTATAATCATAGTATTTGTTATAATCATAGTATTGGGTATAATCAACTTTAAAATCACGAAAATTATAGTGTTTGGTATAATCAACTTTTAAAAGCAGTTTTTAAGAATTGGATTTTAAAAATAACTTTTTAAAAATTTTGGAATTTGATTTTCAAAATAAGTATAGTCATAGTATTTGGTATATTCAACTTTAAAATCAATTTTCAAAAGCAATTTTTAAAATTCGGTTCTTAAAAACTACTTTTGAAAGTTAATTTTTAAAATAGGTATAATAATAATGTTTGGTAAATAAATTTTAAAAAACACTAGCATTTTTAAAGTTGGGCCTAAATACTTGGTAAGTTCAAAAACAAATACTCCTATATTTTTATATAATTTTGAAAATTTTGTAATGACATAAATTATGAAAATTATTTCAATTAATTTTGTTTTATTCTTGTATGTTATAATCATTCAAGAGATTATGCTACTATAAATAATTTTGTAAGGAATAAACATCTTAAAATTGAAAATGGGTAATAGTTTTTGTAGATATGTGAATAAAAATTAATCTAATAATTTTAAATAGGAAATATAAAATTAAATAAAGTACTAAACAAATGTTTTGTTTAACGAAAAAAAAAAAAAATGAATTATTGATGACCTATCATTTTCATCTTTGTCCTTGTCAATACTATTGCTTTAGAGCATTGAGTTTGGCAAATCAATTAACGAATTGTATTATAATTTTTTTACTAATTTGTCATGTTGTTTGGTGAATTGTATTAAAATATTATCAGTAATTAGTCATATATATTGATTAATTATGCCACAAAAAAAGTAATTTATTATTATAATTGGCAAAATATTTAAAATTCTTTTGAATAATTAAACCTATAATATGTAATTATGAAGAGAAATAAACATGAAAGTCTGTGAAAAGCTCTATCTTAGGCCCTAAGGGCGACTTTTTATTAGGCTGCATGATTTGACAATTAAAAAGACAAATGAAATTAGGTATGAAAAGTATTCAAAATAATGAGTAGCGCATAGGAAAAACGATCTCATAATTTACATTTTTTCAACCAAATCACCCAATCTCATCAATCAAGTCACACAGTTAACATGCTCCATTTCACAACCCTTTAATCTCTCAAGTTGAGTTCAAGAAATCTCTTAAGTTGAGTTCGATATTGTATTGAAAAATATATTTACTAGGGTCAATATATACTCGAGACTTTACGTAGAAGACTTTTATTTGGAGTACCTGTTATGTTACTCTAATTTTAAATTTTAGAAATTAAAGTATACATCATGATAATCTTATTTAAGATTTAAAAAATTAGAATATCCATCACGATATTCTTATTTGTTGATAATTTCGGAATCCAATATGACCCCCAAAATTTTGACAAAAGATCAACCACTAAACTCTAGCATGTCTCCCAACACAATTCACACACAAAATTTTCCACACGTCTATTTTCTGCATATTCACAATTTTCTTAAATAGTACCACTCATGCATAGCTAAACTCAAAACATACAAATTCCACACAATTTATATTTCTTTATTTTACGAAGAAATAAATGTCATACATAATATTTTAGTATAGCACACATATAACAAGCAAGATTTATTATTATGACTACGGCCTGTAACTAATTCGTGCATCCAAAATAATGAAGCTATATGGAGGTTTATAAGGGAGTTCACGGCTGCTCTGCTTATCAATCCATCGAAAATTTGTCAAAAATAACTTTTCCTATAAGGAAAAGTATAAAAACAATTTTAATTGAGTTATTTACTAGCTTATATGATTAATTGGGCTTGAAAATAGATGTATACAGAATTTGGAAGGAAAATTTTATTTTTTTCCAGAGGGAAACGAACGAAAATGATCGTGGAAGCCGTATAAGGGCTCGGGAACAACATGCAAACTCCTATATTTTAGAAACTAATTAGATCTCCTTTTTCCTTCCCCTCGCTCTCTGGTTCTGTTTTTGCATTAGAAATAAGCTAAAACGGTGTTATTTGTGATCGGAGCATTACATTTATATTGCTAACCAGCTTGTTAATTGATATATGGAGTTCAAATATTCTTGGTCACATGGTTCCTCATCTCTGAACGGTATAATTGTTGACTTTCTCAAAAGATATCCATTTCAAATGAAGATAAAGTCATAAAAAGACAATTCAACAAATTTATCGATTGAAACTTGAAAGACTATTCATTGGTAATTTATTAATAGCATATTATCTTATTTTGTCTTAATTCTCGTTTTAATCAAATACTAATGTCATGTTGTGTTGGTGATATTTTTTGCAGAGTTTACGGTAAAAAAATTTCTCAGTGTTTTAATTCTGTTGATAAAAAGAAGGAAAATCTACATCCGCATATATGTCTGTGGTTTGTAATAATGATTGATCGCCTCCATATTTGAGGAAAAAATAAAGTTAGCCTCTTCTTCATGTTTTAGGTGCACAAATGTCCGATAATAATTACAAAATACTGAATGATCCACATATGTGTCGCCAAATCATAATAAGACGGAGTTGCTGTAATGTTACTCTACACCTAAGACTATTTGCATCAGATTACCTTGACAAATTATCTAAAATATGGAAAGATTGAACTCTATCCCTAAAATAGAAAAATAACCCATTTTAGGAAATCTGATGCAAATACTCTTGGGTTGTATTTGTAATTTAGCCAAAGTCAAATGCAAGAAAATGGGAGACTAGTAATTTAAGCACATCAAAAGCGATTTATACATATTTGAGGCGAAAAAGATAAAATAAAACTTCAAAAATTTTGTACTTCTAATCTCAATTGACCGTGTTCAATCCAATGTAGCTCGTGACCCGCTCCACAACTAGTATGGTGTAGGCTGTTTTGTAGCCTCCCACTTTAGTCCATTGTGATCCAAACAAAAAAGTCACTTCTGGCAGGCACTGAATTTTAACTTCTTGTTCCCGACTTTCTCAAAGTGAGTACGTGTGTGTGTTTGTATATACAACTCGTATATATATTTACATATACAAAGGGACAGATGATACAACTAGATAGACCAATTTCATGGAAGGTCCCTTAAAAAAGAAGTGAAGTCTAATCTTAAAGCAAAGGGAGCGATAGTGCGTAGGGGCCAACCCTCGTGCTCTCAATTGCTTAATTCACCTTTTGCATTATGGACTTTTAGCATTTTTTATTAGTCTTCTGTACAAAAGTTAATTAAAAGCATAATGGTATTATTGTAGCTTTTACAAAAATTTCGATATTTATTTAATATCCTTCATTGTAACATTCATCATCATTGATCAACCAAGCTAGGAAAGTAAACTCATCATTTGGAGTTAATTCATTTTATTATGTTTCGATGTTAGAAGTTTTTTTAACATGAGTGATCTGGGAGATGTAATAAAATATTTGTAAAGTAAATATGCAAAATACAAAAGCTAAAGTAATGTTGTACAATAAAAATGACATCGATAATAACAATCTTTGCAAATAATAAAAAGAAAAAGTATTCGAAAACATTCACAGTATGGCCTAGTTTGATTGTGCAGATGCTTTTCAAAATTGTTTGTAAAAGTTAATTATAAAAGCAGGTGTAATACGAATATTTGATAAATAAATTTCAAAAGTTATTTTGATAAGCAGCGTGTTGTTTAATAAAATATTATTTTTATATTAAAAATACAAAAATAAGTATGTATCGGAGATACAATAAGTATAATTGATGTTATTTTGATAATTAATGATAGAAAAACGAAAATAATTTTTAAAAAATATCCTTAAGACTGCTTCTAAAAATATACTCATAATAAAACAAAAAAATATTATAAAAAATAAATATTTCATTATTTACCAAACACCTAATATACCAAACTGGCCCTTAAAAACAAAACCACAATTGCTTTTAAAATAATGGTATATGATTAAGGGGCTATGGCCCATAAATCACTAGTGGAAAACTAACAAGCTTCCAATATATTAAAGTTTATAAAATATGACTGTAAAATTTCATTAAGAAAACCAAATCTGTGATTTGGACACTAGTCATAAGATGATAAAAAATTTATGGTAAAGTTGTAAGATTCCAAGTATATTACCCAATAGCATAGTGGTGTACGGAAATTTGTTTGTTGGGATTAAAATATCCAAAATACCAGCAACTAAGACTTAGTTAGGTAATTGATACTTTTTAAAATTCATTTTTTAAAATTATTTTGAATAATTGATTGAAAAAGTGGGCGTAATATATTAAATACTTAGTTTATTTACTTTTCAGAATTTTAAGGGATAACTTGGTTGGGACCTAAGTCACCAAATTATTCTTGAATAAAGGACATTCCAGCTCTCAATCCTCATTTTTGTTCCCCTTTTTGCTATTGTTGTTTCTATTTTTTAAACTACAGATATAATGTTCTGATGTTTCCGTTTCTGCTTCCGCTCAACGACCTGGTTAGTTAAGCTGGGACGTTAATAGCCTTGATTCGATAACATAATTAAGAAATTCGGAAACAAATTTTACAATTGAAAAATGAATAAAACGAGCAATCTATGATCAAGGACGAAAGCACTCAACAAGCAAGAAAACCAAAGCCTCGGAATAATCCAAAGTTGTGGCCTTGGGTTTAGGCACGACCTTGGTCGCACTAGCCAAGGCGGGTGGCGACCGGAAGGAGCTCTTTTGTTCTTGACTCGAGCAACTTGACCCATTGTTTGAGTCCTTGTTACGCCGCTTCGCGAGCTTACAAATCCAAATATCCACTAGTCCAGACATATTAGTGAAACCACTCTTTCCAATATGGAAGTGCCCTTTGGATGAATTGTTTTGTGTGATGATTTTGAGATGGGGAGCGTGGTAAAAATGAATTGAGTGAATATATAGCTGTGGATATGATCGATTTAGGGGGCTCACATTCTTGGGGTGTGCAAGGGATTTGCTCTCTCAATTCAAGAATTTTTTTTCTTGTAATGGACAAGAAATTGTTGTACGAATTTACCATGTTTTATGAACAAATGTATTATGAAATTAGAATAGTTTACTATAATTAATTTTAGGATAAATTATACTTTGCCCCAATAAGATTTATGACAATTACAAAACACCC
>MKEJ01016017.1:0-10098 GCA_001753735.1 Embelia ribes
TTATTCATAAAGTTTTCTAAGCTGCGAAGTTATTTTATTCAGGAAGTTTTCTTAGCTGCGAAATTTTCTTTTTACAATATAGCATATTTTTATATTCATATATATATTTATTTTGGTCTTTTACAATAGAAAATATCATTTTATCAAATATTACACTACTTATAAAAGTAACTTTTAAATTTTATTTACTAAACAATAGGATTATACTCGCTTTTATAATAAACTTTCAAAAACAATCTTAAGAAGCCGATGTTAAAAAATAATGTATTCCCAAACTGGACCTTAGTTTGGTAATGTTGGTATTTTTCAAAATTCATTTTTCAAATCTACTTTTAAAAATTTATTGTAAATGCTAACATCATCCTATTCTTTGGTAAGTAAAAATTAAAAATCTATGTTGAGAAATAGTGTCATGTTTGGGCAAATGGAATTTTTTTTTTTCAAAAAAGGACAAAAATAGATATCTATTGGAAATGTAAAAAGTAATTTGAGGTAATTGTTGTAATTAATGATAGAGAAAAAAATAACTTATAAAAGCATCTTTAAGGATGCATCTAAATGCACATCTAAGGAAAACATATAAGTGTTAAACCTTGATCTCAAAATCACATTGAGATCTGATCTTAACTAGAGGATTTTATGGATATTGATAAATATTTAGTATGCTATCTAAATTCCTTTTTTTAATTACCATAATAACTTAAATTGGCTAAATCAACTGTTTCCAATTATACTTTTCTTTCCGAAATTGAACATCCAGGATGGGATTGTACAAACTTTTCTTTCTTGAAATTTTTTCTTTGTTAATAATTGTTTAGCTCAACTTTAAATACTTCGTCTTGTTTTCCTAACACTATAGCCTAAATTTTTCTTCGTACCCGAATCCTCTACATCGCTACCATTGTTTTTTCCTTGCTTGTGCTACCTAAATTTCTTTTTGTCTACCATAATAACTTAAATCGTTACGAATGATTTCTCGTTCTCTTTCTAAAAGCTTATGTCTTGATCAACTATATCCGATTCTGTGTTTTCAAAATTGAACATCCAAGATGGGAATTGAACAAACTTTTCTTTTTAAAAACTTTGATGGCTTGTCGGTGTTTCTAGGTGTAACTTCATGCTTGTTCGGTTGTAACTTTTAGTTCAGGCTGTTTAACTTTTTGTCTAAAAATTGTTATATATTTAGCAAATCAACTTGAGAGTTATTTTTTATTCGTTCTTAAAATTGCAATTAAACAAATTCTTAGACATCCATGAAACCTAAAGAAGGATTCTTATTCAACATTATATGAAAAAAAATGTTATCGTGTTCGTAGATATATTAAAACGTAATAGTTCCATGGACGTTTGTGAATAGAGTACGAGCGTAAACAGTTAGAAGAACTCAATGATCAGAATAGTGTGCCGGGGAGGTAGAAAATGCATAAATACCAACAGATCTACATTGGGGCACGGAGAAGCAATCGTTATGACTCATAGAAGAACGAGAACAAAAAAGGATACAATACGCTTACGAAGATATTTTCTTGGTCATGTAACTCATGCATAATATATTATATGTAAAAACATATGCATAACAGTTTTTATCTAAAAAGTAACTTTTCGTACCTGCTAAGACGCAAAAAGTGCTTGTTAGATCCTTATATATATTCAAGCTGTATCCTTCGATTGATAAAGTGTCCAAACCATGCCTTTATCAATTTCAGTATTGAAAAACTAATTCTTTGCTTGTTTGAGTGTTGAGTTCGTATTGTAAACATAAGACGAAATAGTTTTTATTTATTTAATGGCAAGTGACTAATAAGCAATTTAGAGAGAAGGGAGCCAGTTATAACTAGGTGGTTAGGCCTAGTTTGGGAATGCTGTTACTTTTTAAAATTCATTTATCAAAATTATTCTTTAAAGTGGATTATAAAAATTGGTATATATAATCTTAATGTTGGTAAATAAATTCTAAAAATTAATTAAGGTTATTTAGATAAGTAATGATAGAGAAATTAATGTTAGTGTAAAGTAGTGGTTTTTATTATAAAAATACAAAAGTAGGTATGACAAACATTAATTAAGGTTATTTAGATATGTAATGATAGATAAATTAAGAAGCAAAATTTAAAAGCACCCGCTAAGACTGCTTCTAAAAGTATCTTTAAAAAAACACAACTATATTATTAAAGTAGATAATTTAGAATTTATCAAATAACTCATGCTCTAAGCTAAAAAAAAACTAGAAAAGAAAACCCAGCCACTAAAAAGCAAACCAAAACTGAAGTGATTTATAGATGGTTTGACATTGAGGCCTAAAAAGGCAAAACAAGTAGTAAGAATAGGAAATTGTTATATAGTAATGAGTGTAATTCAAGATTTACTTCATTCATAATATCTAAATATTTTTCTTTTTTTGATCATCTTTTCTTAAACAATAACTTATTGGCTTGATTTAGCTAGATGAATAACAAAGTAGATTCTTTTAAATTTTAGTTTACTTTATCAAAATTAGAGCCTTTGTTTACATAGTTTTTTTTTAGCTAGAACACGCCTTCTATTTTTTCTCCATATATAGTAAAGAAAATTTTGAAAATTGAGACCCATAGATATCAAAGGCCTAAAGTAGCTGCTCTTTTCGCTTTATATAAATTTAGTATGAGAATAATATTAAAATAGTCACAAAGTGCATAACAGGACATAATAACTTATCAAAATAATAGTTTATACCTTGACTGCTCGTCGATGAACACTCCTGAAATGTGCATAATAAATATACCTAGCAAGTGAATTAAAAAAAGATGTAATTTTAATTTGGTACAATACCTACTATTGAACTCATGAACTCTTACCGAACCCGAAAATCCTAATTAGAATTCACTGACATGCAATTCATTTTTTTAGAATTCAATTCAAAGTGATAAACTATTTAAATTAAAAGTACTCCTAATGCAATGTGGTTTTTCTCGATACGAGAGTTTTATTTCCCAAGCTAAACATGCAAGATAAATTTATAAATAAAGCAATCTACCTCTGAAACTATTCATTTTAGTCTCATACGTTAAATTATATATATTGAAAACTGTATATAATCGTATTTAGTGAAATCCATCTGTAAATTAATTATTTAATCACTTATATTTATAATCTGATATATTTTTACCTTGAATGTCATTGGAAGTTTGCCAGTCTCCATAACTACATCTAGATTACTTTTAAAGTACTTAGACAGTTAAAATCCTATATTAAATAAAATAAATAATTTTCAACTTCATCTCCATAAAAACTTATTTTTCTAACTAACTCAATTGTATTGTCAATTCAAGATAGTTAGTAGGCCCAACATTACTTCGAAGAATAGACTTTTATTTTGACAGGATAGTTTTATAAAAATCTAATGAAAACTCTCTACCAAATTACTCTGGTTCAATTTAGAAAACATGTTCACTAATAAGAATTATTCCGAGAGAGTTGTTCAACACATAAACTTGTTGTCTGCATCAAACACCTGTATCATACTAAGGGTAAGTAATAAAATTAGCTACTCATTATTAAATTAGAAACAAAGCAATCATTGAATAATATAAGTAGGGCATAATTAAAAATAAACAACCTAACAATTTAATTAAAGAGGAGAGAAAAGAGAAGAAGAGCCTCTTGAGATACTTCTTCTCCAACCTCCAGAAAAAATACAATGTGAAGATGATTTTCCTAATTAGGGTGTAAATAATTCTTTTATGTTTCTATACTAAATAAAAAGAAAAAAAATATCTTTTATGAGAATTTTATATATCCAAAATGGGCCTAGAAGGATGAATACAATGAGTGATCATATTAAAAACACGTGTTTGACCAAGTCAATGGCCCATCAGAAGTAGGTGGACTAGTCTAATTGCCGCTGGGCCTGTCGGTTCCATTATAGTGGACAACTTAACACCATTTTGTAAGAAAATTCACAACTTGCTCTAGAATAATTCGGAATTCAGTATTGTTTGAACCGTTGAAAAGATAATTTAACATGCTTTCCAACCGCACCCAATTTAATATCAAAATATATTCAAAAGTTCCCTAGGAGTCCATTGAAGCTCAACTCTTTGGAACATGAAACACTTTCGATGTACAATTGGTTAGGTAGCTAGCTTTATACTTTATAAAACTTATTTTTTTCAAATCCAAAGCTCCAAATTATTATCCAAACATAATCTTTTTCCTCATAATGCTTATGCATCTCTTTGTTGGCTTTTAAATCATTTTATTTTATGTTATAATCCTACAAATAACACACAAACACGTAATACCAAACTATAACAAGTTCGATATACTAAATACAAGAAGAATGACCTAAAACATATTAAACAATAACTTATGATATACATTTTTATGGCTTAATTAATAAACATTTCAAGTTTGGATTGATCATCTCTAGGATAATGATAGACAGTGACAGAATGATACAAATATAAGTTTCGTGTTAATGTGATGGTAGCTAGAAAAATATCAGATTTTGGAACTTAACATTTCAAGTTTTTTGGGGGCAAAAAAACAAAAAAACTTGAGCTTAAAATACATGAAATCAAACGCACAAGAAATTTTGAAACAAAAGAAAAGCCGAGCATAGAAACTAATAAGTCATTCATACTCCATATCATCACAAAATTCTCTTAATTCTTTCATACCTCAAAAGAAAAAAAAACCGCAAAGGGAATATTATAGTATCAATTCTCAAAATACAATACCATTCTCACAAACCAAATCTCGCCTATTCAAATCAAAACTCTTCAACCCAAATTTCTTCATTTTCTCGCCACTTATTTCTAAAATTGATAATTGCTCATCACAATTTCCATCCGAAATCGTGCTCCCGCTTCTTTTTGTTTCACATCCAAATTTGTTTGTTCCACTCTCTTCATTCTCCATGGGATGCACATCCATTAATTGAAGCAACACCGAATTTTCATCCCATTTATTGCTATCTCCACTCTCATGCTTCAAACCCGAGTTCTCGTATGATGTAAAGGAGTTCACTAGCGAATGTTGGTTTAAATTGAAATTGTTTCCCACTCCGTTATTCTTTGAACTCGAGCCTTCGATATCAGTTAATACTGATAACGAAGAGTTTGGGCACCCGTTGTCAACCATGGAGACCAACCGAGATAACTCAGCTTTTGCTATTTCCACTCCATTTGTAGTACAATTATACCCACCTAGGGTTTCTTGTGCTTTCTTTAATACAGATTGTAGATACTTCCCTTGAGCTTCAATTCGCATTTGTAGATGTCTTTGTACCTATAACAAGAAAAAAAATTCTTTTGTGTAAGAATAATTCATATTTTGTATAAAAAGATCAAACTAAAAGCTTATAAAATCGCGATTTTCAAGCTGTTCTTTTTATCTTTTTAACTTATGAGATGGTGGACATTTAGTTACTTAATTTTCAAACTAAGATTTTTTACTGTTTCGATCTGAAAAAAACTAGAAGTTTTTATATTGAATGAATATAAACCTTTTCATAGTATGAAAATAAGTTTTTACCCCCCTTAAAAATGCAATAAACTAAACTTTAAGTGGTACACTTTTCATTGTTTCAGTGAGACAAATTTAAAATAAAATGGAAAATTTAATTGAATGACCTCAATTTGCTCATGAAGTTTCCTCTGCACCTCCATTTGCATTTGTAGAGCTTGGGCTATTTGCAAACTTCTGTCAAACACAATATATTTTCATAAAAAAATTATTATTTTTGCTATAATTCATCTCAACTGTGCTAAAAAATTAAAAAGGTACAGATTTTGGATTATTACTCATTCATTTGATTCTGGTTTTGTTCAACTATTTCCTCTTTGAACTCTGGATCTCTTCTGTTATTAACAGCTTTGTAGTCTGCAACAAAGGAATTTTACTAAATACCCAAACAAATAAATGGATAAACATTAATTTTCGATCAAATAAATTTTATAAAGTTACCTTGTTGCTTCATGTTATGATACGTCTCTGACTGCTGACTTTTCCCCAACCTATACTTCTGCCAAAGAAAAATATATATATATATATATACAAAAGTGTTATGTTTTAGTTAGTTTAGCATTGACATTATGCAAAAAATAATGTGGTATTGAATTTGAATTACAACTTATAGTGATAAATCTAAATAAGAGATGGTTTACCCAACCAAAGAGAATATAGTCTCCTATAGTTGGAGTGGCAAATATTGCTAATTTAATTTTTCGGGCAAATAATACTTTCCTTGTCTTACTTTATTGGTTCAACTTTAACAATCCTATTTCAGTTTCATCAAATGATATTGAATTATTAGGTTGCAACTTTAAACTCAAAATTTTCTGGCTTTTTGCTTAAAAAGAAATCCGGTGTACACTTGACTTTTGAGTTTTTAAGCCTATTTATTTTTTTTTCTTTTTCTTTTTGATATAAAGCTTTAAGTTGGACGCATATGCATTTTTTTTTATAGATTAATATATTTTTTTTCTCCCTGTAATTTACATCCAAACAAACCCTAAGTTTTTGGGGTAAGTGATCACGAAGATAACTAAAAGGACAAAATACGGGAAATTAAAAGTATCTAGAACTTGCAAAATGTATTTTCCCTTCATTTTCCAATTAACATAAATTAAATAAATGAACCTGTAAGTGGCTTTTTAGATGGTACAAAGTTAGTCCATGAATGCCCATCACCCTCATCAAGGCTTTTGGTGTTGCCTCTGTACAATTACAAATATGTATTAATCTTCCAGAATTTGCACACAAAATTTATATACATCATGATCTAATAGCTACGAATATGAACTATAATCATAATATAATGAGATATTATCTTGACTTTCCTGTTAATGAATAAGCTAAAGCCGAGTATAAACTAAAGCCGAGTACAAGCCTATAATTTATATGCATAGACGATGATCTAACAACTATCAATCAGGCATTCACACTAATTAATAGGTCACAATCAAATGATCGTGTGCCAAAAATGTATGCAAACCTAGTATCTACTTATTTGGGTGTACTTGTTCTAGAATTTTTTGTGCACAAATTTATTCACATGATGATCTATATATAAGAATTTGAATTATAACTCGTAGCAAAGGATCCCGACATTCATGTTAAACCAACCAAATCATTGTGCAATGAAATTTTAGGAAGATTACGCATTAAGAGGCAACCCACATAAGAAACTCCCACCTAAAACTCGAAGGCTATTATATTTTGAGGTCATTATTATATACTAAGTTTCTTATTTATTTATGTTTAACCTATACGAGAACACATGATCTTGACATGAAATTGTGTGCATAACCGTATATGTGTAGCACTGCTCTATACATATATAAATGCAAAATGAGCGTTCAATTTCTACATCTGATTTTCTGTATATATATAATTACTCCTGTACTATACTTACGTAAACGAAAAAAGAGAGTAGAGATTTTTTCACATACTATCAGCACCTCCAAGTTGAGTGACTGCATCTACAAATCTAAGGTGAAGCTCAGGAGTCCATTTTAGCCTTGGCTTAGCATCACTTGTAAGAACCAATCTTGACTCTTGGCTTTGCATAATTTGGTGATCATCATCCATCTCTCTTTTGTATATTTGCATCACTTGATCTTGATATACATGTAGATGATATGTATGTACTTATTGTGCTTCTTCTTCTATGCCTAAAATTGAGGGCAGTCCTTGTCCTATTTATATAAAAGTTCTTGGAATAATTATATGTTCTCATTTAATATCATTGTGAAGGAAAATAAAGAGTTCTTTTCACAAACGTCCCTAAGGTTCGGATATATAAAGAAAAACCTCCCCAATATTTTTAACATTCTAGGTAGACACATGCCCTTTATTGGATATAAATCAACCAAAATTTTCCATTTCAAGTATCAAAATTATCTCTAAAAATTAATTTAACTTCTAATTTAATGAGGCACTTACATGAAATAAACGAGTGCAATGAAAACATTTCCCTTCGATTCTCCGAGCTGTTGAACTAATCACCTATAGAACACAATAAGCATTGAACGATATTATTTTGAGTCTGTCCCGGGACTATCATAAAACGCGTAGACAGTTGGAGTTGAGATTTTCATTTTATTTTTCAATTGAAGTGAGCTAAGCCTTGACTCACGGTACCTTGTGTGATAGAAGAGAGGTATAAGTGTAACATGATTTAGTTTGAGGGTTAAGTGAGAACTTATAATAATAGATGGGTGTTCTTGTAATTAATCCCAAGATAAAAGTAGGCCTTAATTAAAATAGGGGAATATATGCTTAGGTGGCCCTTATAGTTGTTCCCATTATAGAAGAGAATCCACTTTGTTTTGTTCCTAAAGTTTGTCCATTTTCTTTCATTTTCTTCTCTTTCTACTTTGACTTGAAAAGGAGTGAACAGATTCCTTGATAGAGCATAAACAAGGAAAAGTAACACAGTTTCAAAAGAAGATAGAAGTCTTAGGTTAACCTTCCCTCAAAATTTTTATTGAAACGAAATAAAATTTTGGATGAATTACACCAATATGTCCCCTTAGTTCGGAGCAAAATTTTATGTCGTTCTCATAGTTTCAACTAAAACATTAAGAGTATTCACATCATATTAGCTAAATGGCATAGTGTAGCTATTTTGGATAATAAATTTAATAAAAATGTTAAAAATATGTATACACCAGGTTAGCTAAATATTAGCTATTTCACAATTACTACAGTTTATAGGTAAAAATAGACTATGACTATAAACATGTAGCATGGCTAATCTGATGCATAAAGTAATTTAATAGAGAATATGTAAAATAGAAAAACATTTTTTTAATGTATTTTTGGCTTATTTAACAAGCTAAACTAGTATAAATGCTCCAATAGTCCATAAATCTTGAAAAAGCAACTAATTTGGTCCCAAGTTTAGAAAAAGTGATAAATGAGGTCCCTTTCGTATTATTTTTCCAATATTAAAAAAATTATATAGTGATCAAGTAGGAGATAATGTAATGCCTTAAAACAATGGGGCCAAAATGAAACCTTTTAATTGTAATGCCCTAAAATTAAAGAGCCAAACTGCAAAGTTTTTGAAATCTCAAGGACCAAAATGTAATCTATCCATTTTTCCATTTGGCATGGAATAAACATCACGGTGGTTATTTGATCTATAAAAAAAAATTGATTAATCTATTATTTGACCAAATCTAGATCATATCACAGCAAATGAGAGAAGGGAGAGAGTTAGTTTTATTCCGGAGCCAAATCCGAGCTTTTGGAGAGGAGATTTTGCCCGTTCAGTGTTATAACTCCGGATTCAAAATTTTCAAATCGTTTTTGTCAATTTTCCATAAGTATTCCTATTGTTTCTTCATGTTGATTTTGTATATGATTCATAGATTCATCCCGTTTATGTTTAGTGGATGAATTGTTGATTCCGATTTCGTTTTCATAAAAATTCTCGTTTGTTTTTCCGAATAGATCTTGTGTGCGAATAGCCACTTCTGGCAACTTTTCCGACCGTTAGATCGTTGGATTAGGTACGCTCCAGAATTTGAATCATATACTATTGAATTAATAAAGAAAATGTTAGTTTTGAGGTTGTTAAAACCGATTAAAAACTTGTATGAAATCAAAGTTAAATTTCTGTCTTCTCTAAAAATTTGGTACGATTCTAGTATTTTGGCCACTAATTTGACTTATCTACGATTAAAATTAAATTATGCTCAAAGCATGAAAGTTGTAGATAATTAAGATACTTTTCTAACTGTAACATTTGGTGTTAAAAAGAATTACGGTTTGAGAGATATGACCAAAATATCAAGCTACTGTCAGTCTATCATTGCTGCGACCTGAACAATTTTGACTCTATTTTGACCTATCTACGATTTGTATTAAAATTTTCCCAAAAACATAAAAATTGTAGATAAATGAAATATCCTTCTAACTGTAAATTTGGGGGTCAAATGGAGTTACGGTTTATAAGATATGGTCAAAATACCAAACTATCAACACTTGAGCACATTTGAAAACTTGTTTCAAAATGATATAAAATTGATTAGAAATCATGTAATAGACATAAATTTAAGTCTACATAGACATGATAATATTTTGTAATTATTGAACACAAATATATTG
>MKEJ01016029.1:0-13762 GCA_001753735.1 Embelia ribes
TGATTCCTAATGAGAAAGTTGTAATCGACCCTCTTCCAAGGCCAACTCAAGGACTTCCTATTCGGCTTTATGCTCATAGTCCCTGAACTTGCTATTTGGTTTGTCTTTGTGTATTCTTGTTCATCATTGTTTGCCTTTTTTCCTATGAAACTGCCGTCGTTTCTTATGTTACAACAGGCAAAAGGGAATAAGTCCTTTAGTTGTGAAAAGCTCTCCATTTTGCCTTTTGTTGTGGTCTGTTTTTGTAAATGACTTCTGCCCCTGTTGGTGATTTTGTTAATACATTCCCCCTTTTTGGTACTTATGAAAAACCCAGAAAGCTCACTTTGAGATTGTTATGCGTCTGCACCCATATGGAAATATGGAAATTCAACATCGTTTTTTGCATATTTACTGCCCCCGGACTACGCATGTATGCTCATACATGTATATATATTTGTCGGGACCTATATAGTTTGGAACATAAAATCAATCTAGAACTTCTGATTGCTATTTATGCTTGCTGGAAAAGAGTATTATATTCACTGTGTTAAGTATGTCCAATTATTTGAATCCAAGCTTGTTATTTTGATGGTATCTTTGAGTTCAGTCCAAGTTGTTTAATGTGCAAATAGATCAATTCAAATTGCAGGTGCAGTGAGTAAGTAACTACCAGTTGCCTATTTCTGTCGACATTGCGAAATTAGAATTTCCCCAGGATTGAGCTAAACATTGACGTCCCCAGCATATCCCACCCATGGTGTGCGGATCTCGATTTATTACCCTGCATATAAATCCCGCTAATCTTTTGGCATCACATGGCTACTTGATTTAAATCGTTTAATTAACATTTTTGCCCCTGTGATATGGTTCCTTTTTCTAGCATTTATTCATCTGTCTCAACTTCAACACAATATTATTTAGTCCTAGTGCCGGAGAGTTTATAACCTAGTCATTTCTTTATGATCAACTCATCTGTCTTGATTTCAAAATCCCGTTATTAGCCCATGTAATCACTTTTTTTTTTTCTTCTAACATTGACACATAAGTTTCAATTTCAACAAAATATTCCGTAGTCCTATTGCTGGAGAGGTTTGTGACTTAACCTTCCTTCATGGTCGACTCATTTGTTTCATTTTCGAAACTGCAGAATTAAGATAGGTCTGTTTCTAGCTTTCGGAGTCACACATATGGTTAATGGAGAATATGTTCCGGTTGACTTCTATTCTCAGTATTACTATTGCATTCGTTTGTTTTTCTCTCCACCGTCTCATCAACCGAAGCAAGCCCAGACTAAGATCGGAAAAATTTTCAGATGAACATTTTCCATCACCACCGGGAAGATTAGTATTACACTTTATTGGTGAAATGTTGAATTTATCTGCAAAACTCGTAATGGAAATATTGAAAATTTTGTGGCGGATAGGCTGAGCAAGTACGGCTCCAGAAACTTCACCGATTGGAAATCCCATGGCGGTGTTTTGCGGTGCAGAAGGAAACAAATTCCTATGTTCTAACAAAAAGAAAATATTGTGCAGGTTTGGTGCCCCGCTCAGTCAACACATTATTTCCCAAGTCCCATAATAAATCCAATAACGAAGAATTTATCAAAAGTCGTTTCAGGGTTAGACGTGAAAGGACTAACCTCAAAACCGGTGGCTGAAAAGCCATTGAGTTGGACAATATCCAAAATTGTGGGGGCAACAAATTCACATTGCAGCAACATGGCATTTCACGAGGGAGACGAGAAGCATGTTGCTGCAATAACTAACCAAGAGTCTTGGCCAATGATGGCTTTCGACAGATGGATAATTGGTGAAGTACTTCTCCGTCTTTCCTTGTTTGTTAGGCATCCACACAAGTGCATCAGGAATTTGGGGTTCTAAGATATGCCTTAAAATGTACGAATTACCACCGCGTGAGCTCCTAGCAAAATAATTTCTGGGAAGCAAATACACAATTTTGTAAAGGGCAAAGGGGGAATCGATTCACATCGTTGTCCTTACTTGCCAAAAGATTGTTTGGGAGTCATTTTTGTATTTAGTTGCTTACAGATCGGCAAATTCTAGGGTTCAAAGGAGAGAGACAGTTTAGAAGGTGAAAGGCATATGAGAAAAGCCAAAGGTTTAATTCTCATTAAATGGTTCATTTGCACAATTTAGTTATAAACTAATCAAATGATGGACCATTTTTTATACCTACTAATTTCATATAATAATTTTATTAAAATTAAGGTATGGTTAATTAAATGAAAGAAATCCAGAAAACAGTTTTGTGCATTAAACATATTATTAAATGAGAATATAATCTCATTCAACATATTTAATTAATAACCTAAAATTTATAAAGGTGTAATTAAATGAGTGGCATAATTAAGAATTAATATTATCGGGCTTTAATAAAGGCCGAATAATATTTTACTAATAAAATAAAGCCTATTACTGAGTAGGTATGATTAAATTTATAAGTACGTGTAAAAGTGGGGATAACACATAACATGTGTCACATTAGTAGTCCAGACATCGAAATGGATGCAAAATAGCTTTTAAGCACATTTGATTACTGTTATATTCAGCTCATAAAGGAACCTATTACATGGATAAAGGTAAACAGCTGAGAGAAGTTACAGGCTTAGGAAATTTTATAAAAAGGGCAATGCCTGTTTGAAATAAAGGACGTACAATTCCTTAGAGAAATTTTATTATTTGTATATTTTCCATTCGCAATTAGGAGTACGTGTAACATAGAGTAAGTAGAATTACTCGAAGTCTTCAATTTCCCTTAGTAGTTAGTGTAGCATTGGTAGTTGTAATTTGTATTCGAACAATTTTGCAATACAAAGATTTTACTTTCCATTTCAAAGTGCTTGGCTAGGGGTGGCCATGAGTCGAGTCGAGCCTAGCCGAGCCGAGCTTTGGGGTGCTCGGGCTCGGCTCATCAAGAAAATCCCTAGGCACAAGCTTGGCTTGGCTCATTAGGATTCGAGCTGAACTCGAGCCGAGCTTTTATCGAGCCGAACTTAAAAAGCTTGCGAGCAGTTCATGAGCCATTTTATTCCTAGCCGACTTTACATCATTTTAAGCCCAATATTAATTTTTTATTTAGATTTTAATATACTTTTATGCAAAATTTTGTAAACAATACGTCTAGTTCTGAAAGTTTTAAATGTTAATGACATTTTAACAATTTTGGAGTGAATTTTAAATTTGGAATTATTAAAATATTTATGTTAACATATTGATGGTAATAATTAATAGAGACAAAATGAATTTTTAATAAAATATTTTAGGATTTATTTTTAAGATAAATTTTATTTACTATATTAATCACAAGAATTATAAACAACATATACATATTTATATACAATACTATATAGTGTACTTATTTCGAACGGCTCGCGAGCCTAATGAACCGAACTACTCTATACTCAAACTCGGTTCTTTAATGCTATTGAGCTCACATTTGAGCTCGAACTCAGCTCATTTATTCTCAAGCCAAGCATTTCTTGAGCTAACTCATTGCCATCCATATGCCTAATATTATTAAAGAAATTCTGAAACTAATGTATAGAGAACCATAGTCCGCATTTGTAAATTAGCAGGACCTTATTTCCAAGTCAGATTTCACCGATCGAAGGGTTGATTTATTGAAAAAGGGTTAACAGGTATAAAGACCGTGTATCTTTTATCTCATTTATTTTGAGTTTTTAGTAGCAATAATATGTTTCTAATGATTCTAATAAGCTGAAAAAAGGTATTTGTTTTTGCATTATTTTTTATTGTTGAAAATTTGTGCTCTTTGTTTTTGAAAAAATAAATCTTTTGAACTAATTTTTTATCCAAAAAGTTTCATATTTTTGAAAATAAATTTAGAATGTTGGTTGAAAAGGGTTGGATTTGTTACATATATTGTGCACTTCGGTGAAATTTAAATGGATTTATTGAGGGGGGGAAATGCATGCAGATAAGTGTTAGACTATGAGCAGATCAAATAACTAAAAAGTATAATCTTTTTTTACTTTAACAACTCTTTTTACAATTTTTTTAATAAAAAAAATAGAATACAAGAAGAAGTTTTAATTTTGAATCAAACAACAATTTTCACAATTTGATGAGTTTTTTTTTTCTTGGCAACTTTTTTTTTTTGTGACAAATTTTATATTTTCATTAGTTTTATCAGGTTTAAAGCAACAAATTCTTGCTTTAAAATACTATTATCTTTATTATTATAATTTTTTATATTGAGAGTTACACATGCATTGCTTGTGAACGATCGCTTGTGTATGTAATGGGAAGATATTATGTAAAAAATCCACACACATCAATCCAATACAAATTTTTATCTAGAAGTAGAGTGACTTAACTTAAGAATAAGTGTAAAAACAATGACAACCTTTAATGAGTTTGAATAAAATTCTATCTATCTTGTACTATAAAAGTAACTTGATGTTTTACACTCTTCCATTATTATTATTATTATTATCTTTTTTAAAAAAAATGAACCCCTTAATTTTTAATTTTATTTTATTTTAACTAATTAAAAACAAAACAAAACCAAACCTAACCTAAACTAAATTCATTCGATCCCATCCCATCCCATCCCAAATGCCCCATCGAATATTCAGAGGTTGGCTTGCATGTCTTTCTTGTTGTTGAGCAGACAATTGAGTTCCCAATTGTCCACCCCTAAAAATACAATTGAGTTCCAGTTTCTCTTCATGTGGGGATACAATTGTTGCAATTGAGGACACTATAAAACTTCACTGAGGATCCAATTGTTTATGTTTTTTGTTTCAGTTTATTGAGGATACAATTAGGATACATGAGAGACAAACAAGAAGGACAAACTTGAGTTTATAGTTTAAGTTTCTCTTCTTTACCTTAACTGCAATTTAAGGTTTTAGTTTTGTTGTATTTAATCCATTTAGTGGGTAAGAATTCTTTTCACGAATTCCCAACTAGAATTTCTGAAATAGTTTGATGAATTGGTTCCCTAGATATAGTGAATTGGTGTAAGTAGTCTGCTTAAATCTTGGCCGATCAAATTAATTATTTATTTATTATATATATGTTTGTTACATTTTTATGCTTGCAACAAATTGATATGGGGCTTTAGGGGTGTTAATGAGGTTGTTCCTTATTATTTGGGTTTAGGTAGCAATACGCTGATTGCGATGTTTGCAGATTTTAGTAATTTTTCAATATTTTTTTTATATTATTATATATTAGCACCTATAGCTTCTGATAGATGATTTATGTTAGTATAAAATTATTTGTCAATTTCTTATTTTGGGATATTCTATAAATGACAATTTGGATGCCTCATCTCTGTCGACCGATTAAAGTACTATTAGGTGCTTATTCAACATGAGAAGCTCAGTTTAGTGGCATTTATTCGTGTTCAAGTAGTTAATTTTTAAAATTATACATAATAGTTAATTAGATTGTTGTGATTATGTTTGTCATATCAGGTTTAACTCAAAGTTACCAATTCATTATTTTGTTGTATATGTTTATTAATTTTAGGATTTGTCAATATTTTTGTGTATTCTATGTTTATAATTTATTGTATCTCTTTGTTAAATTGATGCTTATTGCAAATCGATATAGAAATTTAGCGTTATTTATATTGTTCATTGTTCTTTGGGATTAGGTAACAATATTTTGATTGCACATTTCACATGCAGACCGATCCCAAAGTAAGAGGTAGGTTTGCATGTCTCTCTATTCTCTTTGTAGAAATTTAATAGAAAATTATTGTTTAAGTTTCTTTGCTCTTTAACTACAATTTAGGGTTTTAGTTTTGTTGTATTTAACTCTTATTTGCATAAGAACGATCTATTTTGTGGGTAAGAATTCTTTTCACGAATTCTCAATTAGAATGTCTGAAATAATTTGATCAAATTAGTTTCGTAGCTAGAGTGAATTGGTGTATATAGTCTACTCCAATCGTGGTCCATCAAATTAGTTTGTTATTTATTATATATGTTTGTTAAATTTATGCTTGCAGCAAATTGATATAGGATTTAGTGGTGTTACTGAGATTTATTATTATTTAGGGTTAGATAACAATACTCTGATTGTTGTGTTTGTAGATTTTAGGGATTTGTCAATCTTTTTTTTAGATCGGTATATCCGAGACTTGTGTTATTTAACAAATAATGGGTTTAACATGAAAAGGAAAAGATTATGCTTATGGAACAAAATTTTGTTGAAATCGGTTTTCATACGGTATTGTTGGAGTTTAGTTTGGTAGACTTGCCTCAGCTTAAAGTAGGGAATATCATTGTTATTGAGGTTATTTGTTGCTCTTGAGGGTTAGTTAACAATTATTTATTAGTTGTATTTATTGATTTTATGGATTTCTTAAATTTTTTTTTCTAGATCAGTATATGATAATTGGTTTAAGTTAGATTTATGTAAAATTGATTATTATTAAAGTAGGAATTTAGCATTATTATTGAGGTTATTCGTTGCTCTTGAGGGTTAGTGAATTTTTTTTGAATAGATATGTTCACTATTTTAGGGAATAATCTTTTCTGGATGGATATATATGTTGAACTTGTATCATTTGACAGATAATTGGCTTAAGTTAAATTAATACAAAATTAATTATTATTTTAATATTTGGAATATTTTATAGGTGATTTGTAGGGTCCTAATGCAAGTATTGAGTTTCATATATCAAATGTCGAGTTAACATAGAATATTGAGTTGCATATATCAATTGTCGAGTAGCATAGAAATATTGCAAGGATATAAGACATTGTGAAAATACGTAAAAATGTTTGAATGACCTATTGCAAAAATCAAATTCTATGCGATAGGGTAGTTATTTTAGTATCGTGGACTTAGCCCCAATCTCTATTTTATCGTGCAACGGTATCTCAATTACATCTTGAATTCCCCAAACTAAAGAATGAGCTAATTTGATTTAGAAAAACCGTTTCAATATGGTTTAGGCTTACCCGTTTCGATATGTTTTACAAATTTTTTCAATTGGATATGATTATTAATTGGTGTTAAGAGACGAATAAATTTTATTCTTCCGACTTAGAGAATGGATAGAAGAATAAAAGGTATATAAGATATTAAGAACAACTAAACATATTTATGATATAATTTTCATAGAGTCATCCTTAGTATTAGAGACTGCTAATTTAGGTTTGTATTCGATTTTTTTGGAGGAGTGCTCATTTGTGTATGATTCTTGTTGAGTTTTTAGACTGACCATATTGCAATTTTGCTCCACGGCAGTAGATCAAAAAAATTAGTACATTGGAAAAAAAAATTAAAAGAAAATAATAAGTATCACAAAATGGGTTTGTAGTTAATTTTTACGTAATAGCAACGGTGGTGGTACCGTAACCAATACTAGATGATAGTATCGTTGGTGATTGTTGAAATGTTTTAATTTTATCAGATAAAACTCTGCACTCTATATAAATTGGATTTAGCATTAAAAAAGGAGAACCCCCTTAGCAGATACCATTGAAGAGAGGTGTTCGGTGAAAACCGATTGACAAATGTTGAAACTAACTATGTTTTCAGTAACACGATATGTTACACGTAGCGATGAAAAATATTGTTACCATTTTCTTGCTCCGCTTGGCATTTCAGCAAGAGTCATCACTTAGAGGCTGTGACTAACCATATTCTTGGTTTTGGATCAGTAAAAAACTTTTGATAAATTCACTTACCTTGAAATCCTTCTTTCAATTAACCAACAAAATTAAAATTCACAAATAATAGAACTAAGAAAGAATTGGTAGCAACAACCTAGAAAACAAAATTCTAAGTTAAGAAAATCAACATCCAATCGTCTCCTAAATGAAGTTTCTATCTGCGTCTATCTCTATGTTTTTGCCAAAAAAGAACATGCCTAGCTGTTTTCTAATAAATAATAAGAACACAAAATTTCTTAAACAACATGAATGAACAATAATCTCAATCTTCGTAACTCCATATTTGTCCTTAAACACTATGAAAAAAAGAATAATTTCAATAATCACAACTCCAAATTTGTCAAGGCAAAGATCCAAAATCACAATCCAATTGTTCACTGAATGAAAGGAATGGAAAGTTAGACACAGATAACCTCAGTGGCTCTCTATGAAACGATAAATATGGGGGATTCTTGGAGATTTTATCCACCAATGCGTCAGAACAGATAAAATATTTATTTAACTTAATAATTTGATTTTTGTGTTTTAAAGGTTTTTGCTTTGAACATGTTTTATGTAACATATTTGTTGGTTGAGAATTTAATTAAAAATAAATAAATGTAACGAAAAGCCCCCTAAAGTTAACACTTTGTGTCTTGGTATTCAATACCATGGCAAAAGCTAATATTCAGAGTAAATCTTATCTATATATCTTCTAATTTTGTTTCTTTCCCCTTCAATATTATTTACTAACTTGTTATTAAAACATAGATAATAACTTCCAATGTCCTCCGAGTCAAGTAGATTGCAAGTATAATTAAAAAGTTATGCAAGCAAGGCAATAGGAGCGTACCAATTTGGATTGCTCCTCTGGTGAGTGCATTTTTTCAGTTGTAGTAATTATTCGAAACTATTTTTTGTGCTTATAATCCATATGCTATTATCATATTAGGCGCTCCAATAATTCGATATTAACTCTAAGAAAGTCATGAGCTACGAGATTGGAAAATTTTTAAGTTTTACGATACTGTAAGGCTTCAATGTGAACCGCGACTTGCTCCTGTTGTTAAGATATGATGCTAAGGTTATTTTTCAACTGTATGACTCTGGTGATCTTCCTATTAGGATGATGTGATTCATGTCCTTGTAAAGCCAGTTCAACCTATTCCTTCGGGCCTGCATCACAGATTCATGACAGATTCATGGTAAGTGAAGCTGTAACCTTTGCCCATATTTCTCTTTCTTGCTCTTCTATTTTTTTATTTTATGTTTGCATACTATTTATTTTATCTCGTAGTTCGCAAGCAAGATACAATAGGTAGTGCTCAGTAGAAACGAAATAAATGGGAAAGGAAATATCGTTGACTCAAAAATCTCCACATTCTTCATATTTAGTTTTTGGTGCATTCTTTTTATTTGAAAAAGGGTTCTAATTTCTTTTTCTACATCAAAATTTTTTGGGATTTTCCTTTTCTCCAGGTTGATGAATGCATAATCTTCTCTCTTCTATGTTGGTTATAAGATTTGCGGTAAAAATAGAAGGCTTCAAACATTTTCCAGTAATAAGTTAAAACCATGATTATTCTTTATTTGTGGAACATGGTACGTAGTCTTGAAGATAAAGGGCTAAATCAACATTTGATAAAAATATTAATGATGAGGTATAGGAATATTTATATTTCAGTATCCAGTTTTAGTTTTTCTAACATCTTCGTATTCCTGTAACGTGTACCGTAAACTGAGAAATCAAAGAATGCGGGTGAAGTTCCACCTTCGACCCTTCTTATTGAATATTTCAAGACCGTACATACCTCATGTTTCAACATTCTTCTTCTAGAGGTTCATATGGTTGCTCTCCTAGTTGTAATTTAAGTGACGAAGTAAGACCACGACCATCATTCCTATTTGGTCTTTTACTGATACCTCTTCAGCTTCAAATGGAGTTTGACATGATGCAGTTTGATGTAAAATTTAGAGTCAACTGTGGGAGATGTTGAATGTAACTAGGTCAAAATTTAGTTTTAAAAAAAGCTCTGTTTTGGGCTTTTGAAATTCTATTTGTAAGACAAGCTTGTGTGATCATTGACATGTTGCAGTTAAATGTAAAATTTAGAGTCAACTGTAGGAAATGTTGAATGTAACTATGTCAAACTTTATTTTAAATGAGCACTTCTTTGGGCATTTGAAACACTGCTTGTAAGACAAGCTTGTATGAGGATAAAACAAGTGAGTTTTTATAATAAGTCATATAACTGAATTTTGTGTCATTATTTATTTGTCTTGACAGGTTCTTCTGTTGTTGAGCTTCTTCAAGATGAAGTTGAACCGATGGTGTCAGTGACAGAGGTTGAAAAGGCTCCTTTGGAATCATATTCTCGTACCGGTGGTTTAGATGCAGTGATATAGGAATTAAGGAAGTTTTTCAGTTGTCATTAGCCCACCCTTGGTTGTATGAATCATTGGTATTAAACCGCGACAGTCAATACAACATGGGAAAATTGGAGTAATCAAGATCTTGCTTCCTAAAGTACTTGATAGTGGCTTCTTTTTGTTTTCTGGCTTGTTGCTTAAAAAATCTATATTTAGGTATGTCCTTATTGATTTGCTAGGTTATCTTAATTGTCTGAAAAGCGTTTTAACCGTCTTTGCTTACTTTGAGTGAAGTTGATGGTCTATTTTAGTGCTTGTGTATTTCAGTCGGGACCTTTTGTTTATGGGGAATAAGTTTATTGGTTCAACTTTTCTACCTGCTAGGGATTTTCTTTTTTGTGCATACTAGGAAGCTGGCAGTCTTTTGTTTGATGGAGTGCAACATTTGTTTAACAAGAATTATGATTAGCTGACATTAGAAACGGTTCGGAGACTAGCGATTGAAGGTAAAGCATTAATTAGGCTGCCTCTTTGGGTACTAACTGAAAGGAATTATAGCTTGATGTTGACTCCATAATAAGAATTTTGATGAGTTTTATTTATCTTAGATGGAAAGTGCAATTGTGGATCAAATTTGAGTCAACTCACAGTCGCAGATACTTTGTTGATATATTATTGGGTTGTGAGAGTGCAGTACTTGAAGCTACCTTGGTGATGGTAATTTGATGTTAATAACCATAAACCAAGAGCGTGTAGATGTACGCATGCAAATATGCAGTTATCTAATGAGCTTCCCTGCGAGCTTGAATAAACTTGTTCTAGTTAGTGTCAAATGTCGTTACTTGTGGAAGTTCATTTTTGTGCTTGTTAACCGGTTGTAGCACACACTACATCTACATCTTGGTAGTAAGGTGGTTCAAAAGTACCTGGTAGTTGCTGATGATATCTCCCATTGTGTCATATTCATTGATGCAATTGATGTAGTTGGACAAAATGGTACTTTTACAATTAGAAGGAAGTGCCCAAGATAGCATCCATCGCTATGCTATATACAGTGCACAAAGCATCTGTGTTACGTATATGATAGAATTTATGAACCAATTAGTTTGATGGTTTTGATTCAGGATGAGATGTGAAAGTGATTCTTCAACAAACAAGATTGAAAATTTTGATCCTGCTTTGTTATGGATGGGTCAAACAAACAAAAACAAATAATTTCCACTTCCAGATATTACAACTAGAAGGTGCATTTTCAAGTTTGTGCTTGAGATAATCAAACATCATTCAGTTTTCATAAATGTAACCAGATTTGCTTCTTTTTGTCTGTTTTGCGTAGAATTGGACTTAAAAGAATGACTATGGCTGATTCTGAAGATGTCAACTTGAAATAATTTGTTATGAGCAAGGGTGAATTTTGTTGTTCCGATATGAAGGCGACATAAGAATCTGGCTTGCTTTAGGAGAGCAGAGTATGAAGGTGAGTGACTGCTTCGAAATGTTATTGACTATAGAAACCACAAGTATACAGTGCCGATTGAAGTTTTATCGAGCTGGAAGAACAGGTGGAAGACCTTTTTCTACAAGATATAACATATAAAGAGTGATTTGTGTTGTAGACAATGTTAATAAAATTAAATTTTGTTGGGAGAAGATGTTTTCAAAATTATGAATATACTTTAACTTTGATAGCATATTTGCTTAGTATATCTCTTGCAATTATTATAATTTTTAGACTACATCCAAGGGGTGCTTCGATTGGCAATTTTACTTACATATTAACATAGAATTCAACATATTGAAAATAATTGCATTGAAATGAAATAATTAGTGTGTCAAGCTCTTCACAATTTTGCTGATATTGATGGATAGTAATATAGCCTATATCTTTTAATTTCTTTATTCACACTCTAAACGGGCAAAGGAAAATAAAAAATAAATTGATCGCATCAAACATATCACGGATCCATCTTTAATAGTTGAACTTTTAGCATGACAAAAGTCAGGCACAGATATAAAACTGTTCAAAATTTAAGAATATGAACATAGAGAAAGAATAAAGATGCGTGATAGCATTAATTTCACCCTTGGAATGTAGTATTTTTTTAGTACTTTTCTAAAAGCATATTATTTAGTCTTTCTCTTTCTCTCTCTTTCTCTTTCCTATCGTTGTGATAATTTTCTTTTGAAGTGTACACTTGTGCTTTGGTCTTGTAAATCTCACAATTTGCTTATCAGTATGCTGGTATTCGTTCACCTGCAATGGGTGCTATAGTCCGTCTACTTGGCAACTGTACAATTATGTTCCATTCACCGATACTTCCTACTAGTAGCATAAAAATGGATGTACCATAGATCACTCTTAACTACCTCCTACACATGTTTGGCTGCACTTTTTGTTGGTATGTTGTCCACACTATTGTTGGTGTGTGATAGTGACATTTTATGGGTGAATTCACTTTGATTTTTTGGCATGAAACATGCCAAAATTGTAGTATAAATATGTGAGTTTTTGTTCAGTTAAATCACACCAAAAACCAACAAAAATAAGAGAGAGGAGAGAGTTGTGAATTGTAGAAAATTATGATAATTTTCTTGTATCCTCTTTGAGTGATTTTAATAAAAGTTTTATTTCATCTTTGTGGATGTAGGCACAATTGGCCGAATCACGTTAAAATTAGTGTCAATATTTTGCTTTGTGATAATTTTTGTACTCCAATAAGTGGTATCAAAGCCAGAGTTGGCCGAATTTTTTATTTTTGCTCAACTATGAATTTTGAATTTTATTCGAAAATTGTATGACATCATATAATTGGATTCTCCATTCCAAACTGAGAATTTTGGTGCAAAAATCATCACATTCTGAGTTTGGAGTTGACCACACGCGTCGGTCAAAGTTTTTGCCCGTGGTCAACACACGTGGCGAGAGGAAGAAGTGAGTGAGCTCAGTCGCGTGTGTGTGTGACACGCGCCAGGTTGACCTAGTGACCCATGAAACGACCCAGGACCGACCCGGGTTAAAGCAATGATCCGTGACCTGAACCGGTTATACCAATGACCCGCAGCCCGTGAACTGAACCGATAACTGTTGACTGGTCAAACATTTGACCCATTGAGCGTTGATCGGGTCAAACCGACTTGAAATTGACCCGACCCGGACTAACCTGACCCAGGTGCCACGTCAACTGTGACGTTAGCAGACGGAATATTCCTTGCCGTTTGGAATATTCTTTTTCGTCCACGGAATATTCCCTTTCCTTTTCATTTTTTCGGCGATTCCGGCTCATTTTAGCTCCGCTTTTGACCATTCAAGAAGCATTTTCAAGGTTTTCGATCATTCTGATCGTAACGGTAGCCCTAGTTTTTTGTGATTCCGCTCTAAAAATATAGTTTGGCATATTTGGGTAAATAATTCGGAGAATCAATGGAGGATTTTTATTCAGGTGCAGTGATTAAATTGACTGCCACCAATTATGCATTATAAAAGCCTCGAATGGAATATCTTCTCAGCTGTAAGGATTTGTATGATCCTATTGAAGGAGAAGGAAAAAAGCTAGATGATATTCTTGAAAGCATTTGGAAGAAAAAGCACAAAAACACTATTGGTTAGATCTGACAGTGGATTGACAATAACATTTTTCGTCACGTCGCAGGAGACCGATGGTACATGCTTTGGACTAAGCTGGAAAAAATGTTTCAAGCGAAGATTGCTTACAATAAGGCATTAATGATGAGATGCCTTATTAACCAGAA
>MKEJ01016046.1:0-12255 GCA_001753735.1 Embelia ribes
GAGTTAAATTACCTTATTCTTCCATATAAGGTACAATAAGGGGGATGGATTTATGCTATGTGTTTTATAAGTAGGAAACACAATATACTCATATAATATAACTGCTCAAATCCTGCGTCTAAAAGCACTTTGTTGTCAATAGATAAAATTTAAACTTTATTCTTTATGTACTTATTGTATATATCTTTTTTATACATAAAAGGATGTATATTATTATATCAATGTTATATAGGTTGTCGTTACCCAAACCATTTTTCTAATTAATATAACTGAGTTAAAACATGTTATATATTATACTCCAAATTGGTTTGAGATATTTAAATAATTTGATTATTGATTGATTAGTTATTATTATTGACATACTTGGTAATTTAGAAACTCACTCGAAATACTATATAATACTCTCTTCTTTAAACTCTAATTATATACTAACTGCAACTAGGGGAGAGCAAAAATTCGGATACCCGATTCGAATTATCTAAAATTCGGATTCGGATTTTATATTTCAAAAAATTCGGATAATTCGGTTCGGGTTTGGGTCATTCGAATAATTACTTGAAATACCCGAATAACGAACCGATGTCATTTTATATTATACATATATGTGTGTGTATGTATTTATATTATAATAAAACGATACCATTTCATTTTATGTATATAATTCGAGTTTGGTTTGGGTAATTTGGATTTGGGTTTTAGCATAAATTGATTTTGGGTTTATTATAAATGATTCTGGTAATTTGGATTTGGGTAATTTAATATTATTTTCGGGTATTTCGGGTTTGGAAATTCAATATTATTTTTGGATAATTCGAATTCGAAAAATTCGAGTCACAACCTTTTGTGCAACATATCTTTCTTTTATATGGTAAACCAATTATTCCTCTTTTAAGTGTAGGAGAATGACAACTCCTCTTTTTCTAGAATTGGAGTTTTTATAACCAAAGAGTTGGGCGAATAGGGTCAAGAGTAAATTCAATATTTTTTTTGTTAGACGTACAATTATTAATTTTTTCTTGAATAAGATGTGTTCATATGTCCGATTTTTTTAAGCATAATTTCTTTCCATATATTTTTATTTCCCTTTGACATCATCCCTCTTTAGAAAGCATGTATGCTAATTTATCAATCTCTTTTTGAATATTTATATATTTATCATGAATGGAAAAATCTCAAAGTAGTAGCCAAACATAATCTATTTATTACGTAAGTTGAAGGTAATATTTTTAACAAATAAAAGATCAATAAAAATATAAATAGAAATTGAAAATTAAAAAAATAAATATTAAATTTATGAAGTACAAACTAAAAATGATATCATTTATAGCATGGTTCGTCAAAACCTACTTTTTTCAATAATAAGATATTCAAGGTGCAATTCTCTTCGCCCTTTATGTCAGGCTACTCGCATGGAACCAAAAGAATTAACGACAAATTTATTCATTTATATAAAATCATGCACATGGTATCTTTTATTTTTAGAAAATATATAATTTATACCAGCTAAAAGAATGTTAAACAAATATAAATTAATAACCAAACTTAAAATATCGTCATCACGAGTATTTCTTATTATATATTATAATTTAATAGTGAAATTTCAAATTAATAGTAAATTATATAAATAAAAATTTGTGTTACATATTTTAGTATGATTGACTCATTGAAGTACAAACAACTCTTGAATGGTAAAATATTAATTAAGAAGATAAAATTCAATGAATACTATGCTTGGCATTTATTATTATTATTTTTAATAAAAAAATAAATAAATTAAAATACAATTGAAAAAATAAAATAGGACAAACCGGTGCATACGGCTATAAATCTAGTATAACTAAAATCATAGTATTTGTTTTCTCCTGTCCTCCACGAACACTTCAATGGAAGTATTCACCACCACTACCTCGTACTAATCTCTCTCTCTCTCTCTCTCTCTCTCTCTCTCTGTATCTAATGGCGCTGGCACTCGGTTGCCATGTCACCTCGACTGCAGTGGATCGCCGGAGCACGGTTCACCTGCTGCTCCGCCGCCGTGGATCAACCAATCACAATCAACAATGCTTCTACTCAAATACTCGCAACGCTCAGTTTCGAAGATTCCTAGTTCACTGCGAGACTAAGGTCACCTTGTCTCACAATTATGAACCTAAATTTTACCAATTTTTATGTGTTGTTTGTATCTTCTAAGTTTATTACTATTATGTTTTTAAGATGAAGATCAACACACACACACATGATACCACTCACTATCTACGTATTTCTACAATTTCTCTCTCTCTATATATATATACATAGTATTCGTTTTTCAATAGCTAATTATTCACACTGGTTTCTGTTTCACCAATCCAGTTTTTCAATTGAAAAACGCTTTCTAGAAATTGCTAAAATGATTTTCTCCAATGACAAAATTGTTGGAAAACCAAGTGTTTTTTCACGTATCTTACGAGGTTGCAGATCATGAATGCTATAACTTTGAGCCAATTATTATGTGAGTTACACATAATATTTATTTTCATGAGCTCACCTCGACCACAGTGGATCGCGGGGTTATACATAATGATTTTCTCTCCCCTCTCTCTCTCTATATGGTATTCGTTTTTCAATAGCTAATTATTAGAGCATTCACACCGGTCTCTGTTTTACCAATCCAGTTTTTCAATTGAAAAACACTTTCTAGAAGTTGCTAAAGTGATTTTCTCCAAGGACAAAATTACTATCCTCATTTTCTTCTCTCAGATTTTTTTTTTACCTACCAAAATAAAGAATACAGACAAACATACTCGATAAATATTTTTTAAACATTATATATCTTTGTATATTGACAATTTAATCGTATAAAAAGTTTATTTCTATCTATTTTGTGGGATAAATGACTTTTTAGTGACTAATATTTAGAAATGTAGTAAGAAAGGCTGTCGTGAGTGCTTTACTGCCGAAATTGAATTTTTTTTTTTTAAATATACCCAACAGGAATGACAAAATGCAAGGAAAGACCGATCATATTTTTGTTCTTTTTGCTTTCCTGCAAATTAATTGCCATCCTATTCCCTATCCCTCTATGCTTATCTTTGGTGATTTATAAACTAAGAGTATTTCCAGCAGAATCTCTATATTTTAGGTACTATGGTGTAATGTCTCGTTATTCCAAACAACATGCATGTGCTACAACATATTCAAATACCAGTTTGGAATACTTAAATACAATAACAAAAGGCCTTATTATCATATTTTATGGTTGTATAATATACGAATACAAATACAAATACAAATACATATGCATATGTGTACATGTAATGTACTTCAAAACTTAAATATATGAGTATATATGTACCACAAGTTCAATTTGGATATTAATATACTCGACTCGTTAAGGCTTTCGATTTGCTTCAAAAAATTATGCTTACAATATTTGAATAACATATAAATGAATGTAAATATTATCAAAATGAAGAAAAAATAAAATTCCAAGTAGAGTTCAAGTCCATACTTAAACTGAAACTCTACCGGAGCTCGACTAGTGTTAATTTGAGTTGAGTCAAGTTTGACTCTGCCTAATTCTTGAGTTTACTCGACCCATCTAGTTGCCACCACTACCCACATAAAAAAAAAAATAAAAAATTCTCAAAATATTAGGGCTTTTCATTATACCCAGCAGATTTACCCATTCATACTCGACGGATCCGTAGATCTTGCGGGTAAGCGGGCCGTGGGTTTTGCGAGTGGAAATAAAATTCTCATATTCACACTGCAACCCGCATATACATAGGATGGGTCATGGGGTAAGCCTGCCCACCTAAGAGATTAATCGACTAGCCTTCAAGATGAGTCGACTAATCTTTTGAAAAGATAAGATTACTATTTTAATGCAAATTAAAGGAATTTTATTTTTTATAATTGTGAAAGATTAGTGAACTGACCTACAAGTTAAGTCTACCGATCCTTTAAAAAATGAGATCAAATGACTTGATTTTTAATAATTGGAAAGGTAAATCAACTTACCTATATGGTAAATCGACTTTTTTGCGGATATTAGATTGCGGGTTTGTAGATCAAGTTGCGGGTCTGAGATCTACCCCCGTGCAGTAGCGGAGAGTGTATGGGTACGGATCAACTTTGGAATGAGAGCGGGTCTACCTGACGGATCCACGAGGAAACCCACAAAAATGCTGAGCATAATGAACTACAGAACATTTCCTGCACAAAATAATCCTTGAGATTGAAACACTTGCAGCAGCATAAATACCAAATACCACCCTAACATGCTAAAAGTTCTAAAACAAACTAGACAATCAGAGTACCAAATTTCATAATCCAACAATATCTCTCAATCCCAAAGTCATAATAAATTCAAAGAAGTCTAAGCAACTACGAAAAATTACATCATGAAAAAAGTAACACAACTTCAAGAGCTCAGGTACTAGGAGAATGCGAGTATTCAGTAGGACTACGGCTTCGACTGGGGCTTCTATTGGGTAGTTCCCTGACAGGTGGCAAACGGGCTGCCCTCACTGGGCTCCGGCTCCGGCTCCTTGCACCACCACCATTGTTGTACAGTGGTGGAGAGCGCTCTGGAATTGGACTTTGACCACGACCCTAATTAGCATACCGGTTGGAGTTCCCTAAAAGCATTTCAAATTGAGAATACAATTTACTATAAATGATCAAAAACCCTAAAACTAATCAAGTCGATTACTCACATAAATAAGATTGTCATTGCTAATTCATCCATGCTTATATGAATACAGGTAGCTTAGAGTTTGCTTCTTGTTGACATGGCATCTGGATATCATAGTTACTCCATGTTCAACCTCTCCTGAAATTGATATTGGTGACGCTCAAAACCCTAACTTGAATATTTCTATAGGTTAGGGCCATGTACGCCTCCATTGCGATTTGAGGTTCACAGGTTTATACCTTAGAAACAACCTCTCTAGAAACAGGGGTAAGGTATACGTACATTATACCCTCCCCATACCCCGCAGTTGTCCATATAATCATGGAGATATCTTTCCATTCCCTGATTCTCTCACAAAGATACTATTTTTTTTTTTTTTTTGGTACAAAGATATTATACTCCCAGCTTCAGCTTTATTTATAAACTAGCAAACGGGGCACATACGATGCATGAGCAACAATGTAAAAAGAACCTTAAAAAATAAAAGTGAACAAATTTGCAAACATAATTGAGAAACTTCATCCTTTCAAAACAAAATAAAAATGGGAAGCTTTATAAATAAAATACCTTCAGTTTGCATTGTCAAATGTATTCTACTAGTTATTTTATTGCCACAGTGTTTGTGGCCTATAGAGCGAGGAAAAGATATTTAATCAATCAATGAAAAAAGAGGAGAAAAGAGATGGGAGTGAAAGGGAGAGGTCTGTGAGAAGGGAGGGAGGGAGGGAGAGAGAAAGAGAGAGAAAAAGGAAGAGAGAGTGGGGATTACATCCTTGTATAACTGAATTAATGGGGTTAATGGGGTCTGCACGGTTAATGGGTTCGTGGATTACATGCTTCCCATAACTGAATTATTCTTGTATAAAATCTGTAAATAAGGAATGAATAATAGGCAAATTGGGTACGTGAATTGTAGCTGCGGCTTCAGAGAGAGAAAATGGTTTTCCAGCCATAGAAGACCAGAAGATAGACAATAGATAGATTATCCAACATAAAGACAATTTGAAACAATGTTGATCGCATTGTTTTAAATAAGAGTTGAATGTGGCTTTCCAGTTTCTACATCAAACAAAGAGAAAGCAATTCACAACAGAGAGTCAAAATATTTTTTCTCCTGAATAAAGAAGACCACTTTTGTGGAGTTATCAAGCACGTGTGTAAATTTATGAGACATGCATATTGATAAGGCCATGAATATCTCTAGGTAATAGTCACAAGTGGTTCTAATGGAAAGAAAGACCAAGTCTCAAATATTTGTAAGCCAACCAGGCAATATAGTCAATGACAAGCTGCCAAAGCTTCCCTAACCTTTTATCGGATTTGGCGAGTGCATGATAGCTTAGCTAAATGAACATCATCTAACCATCTCACAGAAAGAGCAGCCAAATACTGAAAAACAGAAGGGTCTTCCACCTTACCAATAATGATGGAACTTTTCTTTAAAAAGAGCTATTACATAATTTCAACCCTCCCACTGTCATTTTTGTTGCGGAAGATAGAAATAAAGAAATGGGAATTTCTTCCGGCTAAAAGTCAGTGTGTTAAAGGGCATGACAGAATTAGATTGTGGTTACAAATCAGTATGTTAACTCGAATACATCAGGCATAGGTAAGTTCGATATGCTTTGAGAATATAACTGTTAAAAGAGAAGAACATTCACACAGAACATCTTATAATTTCATCCAATAAAGTAAAATCACATGCACGCATAACACATTAGCACTTCCTATAGCTTCATCCATTTAACCCAGAGACTCGAGGCAACAAAGTAGAATCACCACATCCAGATATGTCAGAAGTTAGCCAAGCTTTAACACTCATTAAGCTGGGAGAGAACTGCTAGCAAGGACAATAACCATCGGCTCATAGCAACTAGAAAGAATAAAATAAAACAATGAGAATGAATCATCTGATCATATGAAGGCATTTGAGCATAAAACCATTTATATGCATAAAAAAATCTGCAAACATAATTTTATGACAAAAGAATGAGAAAAATTATGCCCATGATAGAGAAATTGCCAAAAAGGACAATAATCATCTGTATGAAGAAACTCCAAAAAATAACAACAAAAAAGACAATCTGGAAATATCAATACATATCAACAAATATACCTAGCTTCTTTTGGCTGCAACGCCAAAAGTGAAGCTCCGTACATTTTTCACAAACCTTTTGAACAAAAAAAATCCAGAAATCCAAATTAGATAAGTGAAACTAAAAAAATTAAGAATATTCCAAAGACGGATTAGTGAGAAACTGCTGAACTGGGCTAAATTGACAGAGAGCTATGATCTACAAATGCAAACACTTCAAACCCATAAGCTGATGAGAAAATCTACTCTAATAATCCCATATTAAACTAAAAAATAAAAGAGAAAACAAGCAAACAAACAACAACTCACTTCAACTACAAAACCTAACACATATTAACAACTCAATCCATTCCTTCGGTAATCTGCAAACATAACCCAATGACAAATTAGTGAAAAACGGCTGAACTAAGCCTAATTAGCAACAGTAAAGATCTACACATGCAAATACCTCAAATCCACAAGCCGATGACAAAAATTTGACCTAATTATCCCCAATTAAACAACAAAAATACAACAGTTGCAAAGAAGATACACGGAAGAGTACAAACAAACAGCTAGCTTTAACCACAAAATCTAACACGCAACAACTCAATCGGTTCCTTAAATGATAATCACTTAATTTTGAACCAATACTGAGAGCCGAGACAATAAATGGATATATAAAGAGAAACTGCTAAATAAGGCCAATTTAGCAACAGTAAAAACCTACAAACACAAATACCTCAAACCCACTAGCTGATGACAAAAATGCGACCTAATTATCCCAAATTAAACAACAAAAATACAAAAGTTATGAAGAAGAAAAACAACCGGCTAACTTCAGTTACAAAGCCTAAGAACATTTCCACCAGTCTCCTTGTTTTCAAACCCTACACCTTAAAACTCTAATAGAGGGTCAGATATGGAGAATGTTCGCACCAGATCCCCAAACTTACTAAGGATGAATTAGTATTCCCCTTGTTCAAGGCATCACTGTAGCACAACCCATATTATTTTTGAAGATTGTACACTATTTGGGTCCACTGGCGGAGCATTCCATTAATTAAAATTTCAAATTTAGGAAATTCTAATTGGCATTAACCGTAGATCTTCGCCCCTAAGAAATTAATTAATACTTTCTACTCGAGCTCCATCATGGATGCCCTCACACTAAATGAATTAATAGGTTCCTAAGGGTATTCCCATCAGTCTCCCTATTTTCAAAAACTACAACTCAAAACTCTAACAGAGGCTCAGATTTGGAGGATGTTTGCACCAGACCCCTAAGCGTAAAAATAAAGCTAGGATGAACAGTATTCCACGAGTGCAAGGTAGCACGGTTGCACACCCCTTTTTTTTTTTTTTTGGAGATTGAACAGTGTTTACGTACTTGATTTAATCTCTAAAATTTAGGAAAGAAGCCATTTAGGGCCCCGTGGGAGCAGGGAAAGGAAGGGGTGCTAGGGGGAGCAGCGGCAGTGGCGGATCCAAGATTTTGTAGCGTGGGCATGTTCTGTATAGGGAAATTATTATATTTTGTTTTTAGAGGGCCATATACCAGAACTATTCAAAAATTTTCAAAACTTGTACACATAAATTTACAGAATTTTCGGGGGCAGGGGAGCCACCGCAATGAGCAGAAGCCTTGTCCTCGGAAATTCTTGCAGAAATTATGAATAAAATTTTGAAATTCCAATAATTTATACTATTCAGCCCAAAAAAGAAAAGGAATCCGACCTGACCCCACCTGGAAATTCAGGTTCCGCCAATGCGAGTGATTGCCCTAACACTTAACGAATTAACAGGATTCTTACACAATAATCCCCCAATTATAAAGCACAGAAAGATAAGACAATACATACATACATACACATATATATAAACAGAGAGAGAGAGAGAGAGAGAGAGAGACCTTTGGGGCGGAGGAGAAGGGGAACCGCGGAGGAGTGAGAGGTTTTGTTCGAGTTCACCGATGAGTTGCCTCAGCATGGCCACGTCATCCATGCCCCTGCGGGGCTGCTGCTGGTTCTGCTGCTGCTTCTTCTTCTCCTCTCTCTCTCTCTCTCTCTCTCTCTCTCTAGTCCACTGGAGCCATTTCTATCAAATCAAATTAGTATCTCTCTCTCTCTGTCTCTCTCTCTCTCTTCAGAAACTGGTTTTTTTTCTCTCTCGCTGTGAACTGGTAACATTATAGTTGTATTATTATTTAGGTTTGGCCACTCGTGTTTTTCCACGTCATCGGGCCCCTACGGTAATAAGTTGCATTGACCCCTACGCTACTTTTTATTCCTCCTCCTACTCACTCAATCCTTGCGTTCACACACCTATTCCTAACTCCACACCCTCGTCCATTCATGTTTTAATTAGAGATTAGATGAATACAGATATTAGCTTTCTTTTTTTATATATATATATACATGATTTTAAAATAAGTATCTTTTTTGTCCTCACTCTTGTCAATGAAATACTAATAGTTTCTAGAAAGGTAATGGATTTTTAGTACTCAAGTTTTAAAAAACAGTGACATGGGTCATCATTTTATAGATCTTTTAATGTTATAAAAAAGAACTTAAAATACTCAAATTCAGAGACACTGACAAGATGAAAATTCATCTATCTCATGTAATTAGATGTTTATCTAAGTCTTACAATGAGTGAAATCCTCATTTTGTATTACTGGGATATATGCCTAAAAAAAATTCTTATAATTAAAATGAGCTGAGAAGTAAAATAATAAGTCTAACGCACCAGAACCGAATATATTTTTTTTTTGAAACTAGGAAGCTATTAATTAGTCCTACCAGTATGATTATCTTTTACTAGAATGGCCTATCAATTTTTAGATATCTCTTGTGAGTGGTGTCATTGAAATGTCCTAATCATCAATTTTAAAAGAATTTAATTTTTATCAATTAACTTCATTATCAAAGCTTTTGCATTGCAATAAACGAGAAGACAATTATTAAAGCTTATTATTTTAATATCTATAAGATAAGATAAACTGTTTAATTGTGACCAAATTAGGCCGGTTAACGAACTTGGAAAACAAACTTTTGTTGGACAGTTGCTAAAAGTTATATTTTCGACAAACAAAACTCTTGGGGAGGCCATATAATTTATTTCAACACCCTTTCAATTTGAATAAAAAGAAGAAAGCACACACAAAAAAATATAAGGAACATAAAGACGAACCTTTATGAGAAAAGTTCATCTCAGGTACCATTCAATATTTAGCAAAAATTGCTGCAATTGATTGTTAATTTAATTATTGGATCTCGTCCGCATGGGTCCCATATTTATTGACCAAAAGTGTTATTGTGATAATTGCATTACATTGGAGGAAAATAAATCAAACCTAATTACCTGATAGAGAAGTGAAAGCGAAAGAACGTTACATCCGTAGATTGGATTAGGAGCGGAAATGCATCATCTTCTTGATGACCAATATTCAAACTTTGTTCTAAATTTAAAAGAATTTTAGTTCTATCAATTAACTTTATATAATTTTCTTTCAAACTAGGAGGGGGCATTTCCAACATTTTTTTTATTAACAAATTCTCTAAAATACAGATAAAATAGATCTTATCTTTATTTTACAAAATTTATATTTTTTTACCATCTGATATCTAAAACATTCTTTATTGTATTAAAATACTAATTTTTTTAACCATTATTCACAATTCCAATACATATAATTACAGAATAATATTATATTATATTAAACTAATAAAAATATTATTGCTTCCTAATTTTAATTTAAAATCTAATTTATCAATTCGTTATATAAATGACAAATTTATAAATTGATTTCCTATTTAAGAAGGGAAGGAGAAAGAGAAAGAGAAGTAAGGAGAGACAAGAAAAATATAAATAAAATGCTATAACAAATTATTGTATAAATGAGAAAATTAGAAAATAGAAGTTTTTTAGTAAAGAATACTAATTTCTTAGCATTAATTATTAAAATTTTAAATTATAAATTAAATTTTGAAAAAGAAAGAGAAGGAGAGACAAGAAAAATATAAATAAAATACCATAACAAATTATTGTATAAATGAGAAAATTAGAAAATAGAAGTTTTTTAGTAAAGAATACTTATTTCTTAGCATTCAATATTATAATTATAAATTATAAATTAAAATTTGATTTAATAATAAATGTAAATTTTTAAATCCAATCCTATTTTTATTATATAATAATTTAGAAAATAGTTTTTTTAATAAACAATAATAAATTTGAATATTAGTTATTATTTTTAAATATTAATTTTTTTTATATAAACTAAAAATTTAAATTTATATGTTACATTTAATAGTTTTAAATTAAATAACTATTTGCAAATATTAAAATTAAGATTTAACTTATTTTTAATATTTAATTATATTAAAATATTTGTATTTATATTATATATATATATATATATATATATATATATATATATTTATATATAATAATAAAATGATGTGATATAAGAAATAATAAATTAGTTTTATATGTTTAAAGAATGAATGTTGGCACTTTAGATTTGGATAACTATTTTATAAATTTTCCAATTTATGTAACAATTTTCCAATTTATGTAACAACTAGATAATCTGATTCAGCATCAGAATGAACATTACCTAACTTTTATTTATCTAAAGTAGGATAAAAAAAATAATTTCAGAAACTCTGATGTGAATGATCTTACAAGTTTTAATGAATGGAATTTGTGCAGGGGGAGTTAGGCATTGAACGAAAGTTAAAAAAATTACTATTAGAAACCAATATATTTACTATAGGTGTATTGGAGTCATGTTCTCACACCCCGAATTTCCATAAATCTGGAGACGTGAACTGAAAGAAAATAAAATAAAATAATAACCAATTCACATCCCGACATCCTGCCATAATACATATATATGCAACATAAATATCTAATACAACATCTTTATTGTCATAGATATACAATACATAATCCAGGCAGCAACACCCTGATGCAAATACATAATTCCGTCGAGCTACATGCCCATACAAAACTAAAACATAAGTCTGTAGATAACCTCAGAATACTACCAACTCGAGTCCAGCTTGCCTCTTGTATTGAAACTCCTCCAGAAATATGTTTGTCCATCTAGCAAGCCAACACCTATGCTCTGACCCTACATTACCATTGAATACATATATATAAGAAAAATGTATAAGTCAGATTCTAAACCAAACGATAAAGGGGAATCTACAAAATATAAACTACATATATGCACATGCAATGCATTGAAACCTTCATGTTCCCATCTCTAATGCATGCTCATAAATTCTAAGTGATACTAAGGCATGCTCACAACATGCGGTAAAAACCTAGAAGTTCACGATGATGGAATTTATCATTTATCAGTGCTACTAATAATGCAGCATCTAAATGCAATAAATACTGAATATAAGGCCCCAAAATTTTCTAAAGTACTGTAACAATATTGTATTACAGTAAAAGGCACATGTATGATTGTAATGCATTCAAAAATCAA
>MKEJ01016050.1:0-12595 GCA_001753735.1 Embelia ribes
TGCATCGTTATTTGATCTTTTCATCCTTTACCAAAATCTTGTAATTCTCACTCTTTATTCACCTCGCATCAACTAATTTTCTATACAATTGATTTTCTATGCAACTAATTTTCTCTCTATTTTTGTATCAAATCTTCTTTATAGCTCCTATTCAATTTTTAAATTTGCATTCTTGATGACTTTTTTGTTTCCCTCATTATTTATTTGTATCTCTTGTATGCTTTATCATTGTTACATTTATTAAACTCTATGTGACTCTCCTATTTTACTTTAATCGCTACTTTTACTTTTTCGGTCCACCATCAAAATTCCTTTGCACGGGGTGCTCTTCCTCTGAATCCCCAAATCTTTCCTTAGCTACCATCTTCAAACACTGTGTCATCTCCCCTTACAATTCATTTGTATCAATTTCACCATTACAATCAGTATTTTTAAGTACTTTATCTTTAAAGGCTATCATCTATATAGCCTTCAACTTCCGCCACTTAATACTCTTTTCTTGAACTTGGCCTCATTTTTCCTGTCAGCTTCGTATACAAATATCCATACTAAGAATATATGTTGTGTGATTGGCACTCTCTCGTCGGATAATTTTACAATGCCTACATATATTTTTATCAAATTTCCTAGTTAGAAAGCACTTTGGCTAGCATTTCCCCCCTTTTTATATGTTACCAAAAACGTTTATCTTTTTTTAATATATTTACTAGTATCATGTCATAAGTGGTAGGAAATCCCAAAATAGAATCTTTGGAATTTTTTATATCTCTAAAAATCATATCCCCATGCACATTCTCAAAACTATCTTGACTTTTAACCACATATCATTTAAGTCCCCTCCAAAGAATAGCTTCTCACAAGGGTTTATTACTTGCACTTATTTGTCTAAATCATTTCAAAATTTCTTCTTATTAGCCTCATCTAAGTTTACTAAACAATAAGCATATTTATAATCTCTTTTCCAATTACAAGCTTAATACGCAAAATTTGATTCCTATTTTGCCTCACATCGATAAAATCTTAATGTAAAATTTTAGAAATAATTATCACAAGCTTATTTCTAATTCTAACCCATCTAAGTTATAACCCAACGATGCTCTCTCTTTTTACTTTCTCACCTATCCGCTCATTCTACTTAAAACATAAAATATATTTTTTTTTTTTTCTATTCACGGCTTCTCCAATCTCAGCTTGCCTACCGATCAAAAATTTTATTATGCACATCAAATTTGGGGTCTAAAATTGAAATTTCACTTCCTCTAGAATTCAAACTAGGCTAATGGGGTTGGCTTGCTCGCCTCATTATTAAGCTACCCCTGTCCATAAATGCATAGTGTTTTGCGAATTCCATAAATCTCCACAACACATGGTCTCTAGTTTCAAGGCCCCCACCCACTATTATGAGCTCAAGAAAAGCTACTAACAAGTTCATTATTATTTCTAACAAGAAAAGCACAGAGCATGAGAGAAAGGTACTTGAGTGCATATTTTTCAATATTTGATCTTTTGGTGCTTTCTCTTCATTCCAGGAATGGCCATTATCTTTTTCCTTCACCTTTTTTAATGTCTCAAGAGTGAATGACACTCATTATTAGCCTTCCGATGCAAACTATGTTGAGGTCAAGTAAAAATTTTGTCACCCTTTGTATTGTTAACTATAACTAGGGTACGTAATGTAAACAGATTATGTGACAGAAGTGATCGATTGGATGTACTGAAAAATAATTGTGCATCAATCGGACATATTTTTAGTTGTTGGTATCAATTAAATTTCATTCCAATTGTTGGTGTACAAAAGTGGGGTTAACCGAAAATATTCTAAAGTATCATCTTTCACACTTTTGTGCTTTTGACTGTCATTAATACTATAATAATTAATGGTTTTAGAAAAACTTGGTCAAGCTGTCTCAAGAATTAGAAGAAATTGGGTATTTCCCTGTCAGATCTAGTGGGCATTGATACTCTAATCAAGGAGATGGAAATAAAATTTATAGGAGTGCCCGATACTCCGATGGGCAATTTTGTTCATTGCAATTTTTAAAGGTTAGATAGATAATTTTAAATCTAAATTTTGCAAAAAAAAATTATATATTTAATTACAATCACTAATTTAAGAGTGCTCGAAATTGATGGGCAATAATTACCCATCACCCAGTGCCGAACAACCCCCTCATTTCAAATTTATAGATAGGCATGTGCAAGTCTATGATGAAAAAGCCAATTAATTAGGTTTTATTGGGCACAACACTGTGTATTTATATGGTGGAACTCACTGTACTAGTGTTTGGTGACAACTCAATGTTGTGACCTATACACGTGGTTGTAGTATAAACTTTTTAAGATGATTATTAAAAAATTGCCAAAAAAAGAAAAAAGATTATATATCAAGAGACGAGAGCCCTTTAATGTAAAAAAAAAAAAAAATAGTTTAAAATTTGACAAATATCTTTTGATAGTAGTACAGTATGTACCTGTTCACATGCACAGATTCATCCATGAGGGCTTTACCCAAATAATGCACTTGGAAAAAAAAAGAATAAAGCTTTGTAGAATATGTAACAAGATCAAGACTAACTTTTAAATGCCAGGTTAGGTATAATTTTGCAACTTGAGCATAATTCATACATATATTACTTGAACTCAACTTCATAGCATTAACATTTATAATTACCTAACTATTCTTCTAGATACAAATATTTATTGAATACACATACTATATTCATAAACTTGATTCCCGACAAAATCATTTTCCATGTTAATTTAATTTCAAAAATCAATGCTTTGCCCATTTCACTTTCATTACTTTTCCCTTTTCCCTTTTGTTTTGTCGTCTCCTTTTCATTATTTTATCCACCACTCAAATTTTATTTGCTTGAATTGCAGTGCCGAGAATCTTCAGTCTTCTCAGACCCCATTAATTACTTTTGACTTCACTAACAATATTTTGCCCCCACTCAAGGCCAGTCAATTCTTGAAATGAAGAATTTTTTTGCATGCTCAATTCCATTTCACCGACATAGTAAAAATCAATCATTTTATTTTAAAAAAATTTAAATTCGAGATCGGCTTCTACCAATCCCTATTGGTAGATGATCTGTAAGTAAAATTGGAAACCACCGGTAAAAGCTTCAGCATGCCTGGAATGGCCTATTGGTACTTTGGTAGATTAGTATTTAAAATTTCTTAAAAATTTAGTTTTGCCATGGTGCAGAGACTTTCCATTCAGAATGAATAAAAAAATAGGATTAATTCATTATTGGTGAAATTGGAATCTTAAATGCAAAATTTATCTGATTGCAATTGAACATGAAATGTGAAATAAAAAGATGGGTCAGTCACACATGGGTGTATTCCAGATGCTAATAGAACCAAGTTGCACAAAATGAGATCACAAAATATGAAAAAGATGAAGCTTTAAATTACGTGGTGATATTCCAGATGATCCCGAATAAGATCCGATGGGAAACTAATTCAGTGAATCATCTATAACATCAACAAGCTACAAAATGATCTGATAACTTCACTCAAAAATAAATAAACTAACTGGAATTCTTTTCGTTGATTTAGACCCTAGACATCTTTTTTTCCATATATTCCTACTAAATAATTAGCAGGAAATTCAAATTCATACCACCAATTCATCCTGGCCCTCAGAAGGGCATCTGATCAGCTCCAAAATATTGACCACCTCATCCATATCCGGCCTGTTCGATGGAACTTGAGATGTACAAATCAAGCCCAGTTTCATCACTGGGATTGCCTCATCAGCAGGATAGTTACACTCGAGCTTTGAATCTACACACTCTTCCACTCTACCCTCTTCCAGAGCACCTCTTACCATATCACACAACACGACTACATCATCTTCCATGTACTCAACAGGCTTCTTTCCAGTAACAATTTCTAAAACTAAAACTCCAAACCCATAAACATCACATTTCTCAGTAATTTTCACGGTTCGGCAAGCAAATTCAGGTGCCATGTACCCGAGAGCACTCTGAATTTTACTGCTCAACACATATCTATCCAGCATTGGTAAAAGTCTCGCTAGGCCAGAATCTGCAACTTTGGGTTCGCCATCACCATCAATGAGGATGTTGCTCGATTTCAAGTTGTAGTGGATTATGTTCATCTGGTGGAGGTGAGCCAAGCTCTTAGCCATACCAAGAATGATACGCAACCTATCATTCCATGAGAGGAAGTCACCATTAGACCCCTCGTGGAGATGCTTATACAAATTTCCACCAGATACAAATTCGTATATGATGAGCTGCAAGGACTGGGTCCAGTAATACCCTTCAAGCGCTACAAGATTTGGGTGACGAATTTTACCCAATTTTTTCACCTCCCTTTCGAAATCGTCCTGAGATTTCACCAAACTGGAGACAGTAAGTTTTTTTATTGCCACAGATCGCCCATCTCGGAGAACAGTTCTATAAACTGCTCCGAACCCACCACGACCAAGCTCACAGTCCTTGTTGAGCAAAGCATGGGCACCTGTGCTGAAGTCGATGTCCCCAGAAAACATAACGAGCTTGCCAGAGCTACCATTCGTAGTTGGCGATTTTTGACTAAAATCACCGCTGCCCGATAATGCCAATGCAGCTGCCGAGTGAGATGTGTAAGTACGGACACGGAGGTTGAGAACTGTAATGGCGATCACACCAACAAAAATTAGAGCAGCTGCACCAATAGCCACGAGGACGGAGATACTGAGGATGGTTTTCTTGCGCGTGCGGGTTTGAGGGATTGAGCCAGGGGTAGAATCGGTAGAATTAGGGTCCAGTACGATTGGTTTAGGGAGAACAGTGGGGCAAGTTTTATCGACCACAGCACCACAAAGGGAAGGATTTCCGGCGACAGAAGAGGGAGGAATGGTGTTGAAAAAACCACCGGAGGGTAATTCGCCTTGGAGCTGGTTGTGAGAGATATTAAAAGAGAGGAGATGGTTTAGGTTTGTTAATTGCTTTGGTAAAGTTCCGGTGAGTTTGTTGAATGATAAGTCTACCATTTGGAGGTTTGTAAGTTTTGCGAGAGCCACAGGTATTGGTCCGGTTATATCGTTCCCAGAAAGAATCCTGCAAGATTACCCACAAGCAAAATAAGTCAGTTGCAAGTTTTAAGATACTATAGAAATAGTTAAGCAAAACATTCTACATTGTAACAATTAAAACCAAAAACAACTGGAAACAGCCAAATGTAAGAATAAATTATAGAAAAAATGTAGCTAAACTAGCACATCAAAAAATGTAGCAATCCATGCTTAAATTTTTATCCTGGTCATGATAAAACTTACTGGTACACGAAATCAATATAAAGTTCATTTATTTTCTTTTAAGTAGCTTGTTAATATGTAAAGGGTATATGTAATTGCATAAAATCTATGAGTTTCAGCTTCTACTTAGTAACTTCAGTAGCTAAAACACGTAATTAAGCTAATAGGCAAATCAAAGTTTTTTATTAATGAGGTCGAAGACCATCCCAAAGGCGAATCAACAAAGGCACGAAACAGATTGAAGAAAACTTACAATGAGTTTATTGAAGAACAGTTCTGAATAGATGTCGGAATTATTCCTGTCAATGAGTTTTTCGCTAGATTCAGTTCTTTCAAAGAAACAGCACCACCAATTTCCATAGAAATATTTCCATCTAACCGATTTTCACTCAAATCCAAATCTTCCAATGCCTTCAACTTCCCGACACTCGCTGGAATACTCCCATCGAGCGAGTTAACCGACAAATTGAGAACTCGCAAGCTGCTAAAATCCCCAACAGCCGATGGGATTTTGCCAGACAATGAATTGCTGGACAAATCCAAGACCACAAGATTTTTACGCGAATCCTCTGTCAACGATGAAAAGGGCACTTCCAAACTCCCGCTTAATCTGTTTCCAGAAAGCAAAACCTCTTCTACACCAATTTGCAGTATCCACACCGGAAGGCCACCCATCAAAGAATTGTGACTAAAATCGACCACCAAAAGGTTTTTGCAGTTAATCATAAATCCAGGCAAAGTCCCGGTAAAACCATTCCTTGAAAAATTCAATACCTTCGCGGACTGCAGATTCCCGACTGAATTCGGAACCATGCCAGAGAAGCTGTTACCGGAAAGATCAAGTGTTTCCAAACTTCTCATATCTCCAATCCACTCAGGAACCTCACCTACAAACGCATTTTTGCGTAAATTCAGATTATTACAGAGTGTCAGGAACCGCATTGTGCTTGGGAGGTTCCCCGAGAGAGAATTCTCACCGAAATTGAGTGACCTTAGAAGCAAACAACTACCAATCCCATCCGGTATATTACCCGTAAGCTGGTTCCTCTGGAAATTGATGGCTCTTAAGTTCATTGATTTTTCCATACCTTTTGGGATCTCACCCTCCAGCACATTGTCAGACAAATCGATAGATCTGAGGCCCCGAAGAGACCAGATTCCTGAAGGTAACAAACCTGAGAGCTGATTTCCTGAGAAGTTAACGGAAATAAGGGTCGAGCATGAGCTCAAGCTGTCCGGAATATTGCCTGTAAACTTATTTCTAGCCAATGAAATCGACCTGAGTAACCCACATTGCTGGAAAAATTCACCCGGGATTGATCCGGAAAGGCCATTTTCACTAAGATCGAGAACACGCAGGTTCTCTAGTTGGGTAATACTGGGGATCACGGTCCCGGTAAGGTTGTTCTTTGCCAACGATAATTTACTGAGAAACTGAAGTTGGAGTAGCCCACGTCCGATCTTCCCCGAAAGGGCAAAACCGTCAAGGACCACCTCGGACACTCGGTTGGATCTAGGGTTACAATTTACCCCTACCCAGTTACAAGGGCTGGTATCATCTTCAGTCCAAGATACTAACCTCCCATTGGGATCTATAACGTCGGCTTTGAATACAATTAACCCTAAAATGTCATCGTTTAATGGAGGATTTAATGAAGTCACGGAAGCGAAAACAAGGTGCAACAAAATGAAAGCAAAAACCACTTTTACCATCTCCAAAATAGAAAACTAATTGAATTTTTTTCAGGGTTTTATGTTTAAGGCCTATTTACAACCTCAGATTAAAACTTGTCCATAGTTAATATATTAGATACATAACCAGATGAGAAAGACATTGTTTGGCAAAACAATAAAATCAACAAATAAGGACACAAAAAACTTCCAATAGGGATGTAAATAACTTAATTCGAACAACTTCTAAAACAATTTACCAAATATTGAGATATATAGGGAATGTATGCATATATCAGTTAGTGTAGAGTCTAGTAACGGTGAACTGAGACAGGTAGTTATGTATATATAGAGAGAGATATATAAATTCTTAAAAACAGGAGGCGGAGGCGAATGTCACCGGTCAACGGAGGGGTGCGGCGGAGTAAGAAGACTCCGGCCACCGCCAAGTCGTTATTTGAAGAATCTCTCTCTCTCTCTCTCTCGCAGCTGTATTGCTGCTTATCTCTGTATTTTCTCTCTTTCTGTCTTTTCTTTCTCTCTCTCTCGGTCTCTCCGAGTGTGACTGAGACAAAAGTATAACAATAGTTAATTGCGGAAATGACCCAGTAATTTCAATAAAAGATCTAATTTGGTCCAAAATATTGTGCTCTTGCATCAGCGTAGTCCATTTCATTGACGGTAAAGAATCTTCATATATAAATTCTCTCTCTCAAGCTGCATCAATGATTTTATTTCTCTCTCTCTCTCTTTCTTCTCTCATATTTAAATTACAATAATTATATATATACATATAAAGAGCCTTTAAAATGGCCATTTCAAAAATTGTGCATCTTAAATGGTTTTGATTTTCTATTGTGCATCTTAAATGGTTCATGTAAATTTGTTCACTTCTTTTTTCAAAGGGTCTTTTTATTACGTAATTGCACACACATTAGTTGTGCCATTGCTAATAGCTAATTCCTAATCTCAATACAAAATTCAAAGAATCTTTTGGATTAGTTATAAAAATTTAATTTTAATATATCAACGGTGTATAAACTTTTATATATTATTATCAGAGTTCAATATATGGGAAGTATGTATTTACGATGGTGACACTTTCAATTGTAACAATAGTGCGTTTCTTAAGTTTTAAACAAATGAAAGATTTGATATGTACGGATAGTCGGTGATAAAATTATATCAATTAAATTATGTTTTTTACATTCATTAATCAGGATATCATGTCCTGCTAAAATAAGGGATGTACCACGAAAGGGACCAGATTTTAATGACTAAACTTTGTCACTTTTTTCAATTGAAAATATAGATTTATTTTGTTGTAATTTTTAAGTAAATAAATAAATTTATTTTTATTTTAAAAAAAATATGTCGCATCTCATTCAAAAATTTCAATTTATTTAAGTTAAAATAGTAAATAAGTTCAATTAAAAAACAAGCTCATGCCAAAAAAATTATTAACTAAACTTTATAAGCTAGAACCAAATATGACCTACACGAATCAACTATGATTATGATCCGAAATGAGATTGTAATATTTTTGATATGAGTAATGATATTTATAACTACTTGTATCGACTTTAATTGTGTGGTTCATAATTAATCATATCACAACATACTCTATTTTCTATAACAATATGGTGATATGACTAATTATGCACCACACAATCTAAGTTGATATAAATAATTAGTACAAATGGTTATAATGAATATCATTATTGATATTTATTCCAACTACTTATATCAATTTGGATTGTGTAATCCATAGTCAGTCGCATCACTAATTATGGACCTCATCATTAATTGATACAAATAGTTGGTATAATTAGTTGTTATAAATATCGTTACTCATAATGATATTATAACTACTTGTACCAATTTGGATTTTCTGGTTCATAATTAATCACGTCACCACATACTCTCTTTTGTCTATAACAATATGATGGTATGACTAATTATGAATAATACAATACAAAGAGTAATGATATTTATATTAACTATTTGTGTTAATTTGAATTGTATAATCTATAATTTTCCGCATGACTACCTACTCTCCTTTTCCCACAACAATACTATGGTACGATTAATTATGAATCATATAATCCAAATTAATACGAATAATTGATACGTATAGATATTATAACTTTTTGGATAATCATGTTGCAATACTTTGCTGGGAGCCTCGATAAGACACGTGGAAGGATCCGAGCGGAGCTACTGTGTGAGGTGGCAGACACATAATCAATATCAGCCATGCTTTTGACGTAGATTGCATACTTGGAAATGGTGGGTAATAATCTCGATATTTTTATAATTTTGACGATATAAATTGGTCATATAAATTGGTCATTGATGTCGAATTCATACTTTAATACGTCGGATATTTTCCGTAGAAAATGTCTAGAAAATCCTCTGCTTGGAACAAGTCAAGAAAATTCAATTAAAACGAACATGAAAATTTTTAAAAACTATTAGAAAATTTAAAATTATTTTAAAAAAAATATGTAGAAAACTTGTTGGTACTAATTAATAAAAAAAAACTAAATAAAAAGCAATAAATTTATTGTGAGAATTAATTTTTCTGACACTCTCATAAGGAATTATTTTTACTACTATTTTTTGTTTAATAATGACTAGCTTGTTCAAACAAAATTTTGAAACTATGATATATACATACAAGTAGTATGTTAATTATAAATTTAAGCAAAATTTTAGAGGGAGATTTAAAAAATCACAAATGTTTTGAACATGTTTGCATACATTTCTCGCAAGTTTTATGCTCATATAAAACAATTTTGAATTGTATCAACATAAAAATTTGACCGGCATAAAAAACGATATCTGATAATTATGTGGCAAAATAGAATGGATTTACTAAACAACAGGCGGAACAGTTTCAAAGTTACAGATTTCATGATTATTCTGAAATTATCAGAGAACTCATGAGAAAAAGGGAAAAATAATTATAGAATACATATATTCTTAATAGTAATAATTATTATTTTTTTGTTACTTTTGCTTGGACCCAATACCAAATTTTGCATCAACAAAAAGTTTTCAAGAAAAAGAAAATATAGAAAAATAAAGTTGGTAAGCTCGTCATATGTGGCTGGGTTGGAATAGAATTCCAACGAGACATTTTGGAATTATTTAGCATTTATTGTCCATAGAATTTAATCTTGAAAATTGAGTAAATATGATGATTAATTTTGTTCACACCTCATTTAACACTTGGCTTTAGAGAGTTAATTTGATAAAATATTTTCGAAACAAGTAAATTTTGTAAAAAACTTTCAATTTAGAACTTAGGCTAAAATGATTTCTCTGGCTATTTATAATATGTAACAATCCAATACCAAAATGTAAATCACAACACCAACGGAGAAAATATTTATTACAAGAATGGTTATGATTGCAAATCAGTCTGTACTAATAAATAATGAGAGAGAAAATGGAGAGAGATAATACATCTTAGCCGTTAATCACTCCAAATCTAACGGCCTAAAAAGTTTGTAAATTTTTTTGTCAAAATCTTTGTCCCATGATCCATTCCCATATATATATATATATATATATATATATATTTTTGTAGGATAAATGTCATTGAAGTTTATAAAAAGGACTAATTTTTATTTATATTTGCTGATTTTGAGCTCATGGATAGGTCTGCGTATAGGATCAGAACCCACAATGCCATACCTACACCCGCATCTGCATGGGGATAAACTATTAGTCGGTGCCAATTTTGCCTCTGCCGGAATTGGCATACTAAACGACACTGGAACTCAGTTTGTAAGTTCTCGATAGCTGTTTACACACACGTATAAATGTATTGCTTGTATGTATGTGCACATTTGGATCATGACATAATTCAGTCTAGCACTTATATTCACTAACTCTTATTTTTAATGTTTTTTCTTGGGGATGGTCTAGGTGAACATAATCAGGATATGGCAACAGTTTCAGTTGTTCGAACAATATCAATCACGAGTGAGCGAATTGATAGGGGCAGATAAGGCAAAGAAATTGGTGAAGGAATCACTTGTTCTGATATCGCTTGGAGGTAACGATTTTGTTAACAACTACTACTTGCTTCCGATCACTGCTCGCTCCCGTCAATTTGCCATCTCTGCCTATGTTACCCTCCTCATCCAAAAATACCGTCCCATTTTAAAGGTACACATTTATATAAGCTTTTCATATAGTATTGTTCAAAATCTTCTTTAATTGAACAAAAAACTGAAATAAAATAAAGAGGTAATGAGAATGTTGAAATGGCAGAGGTTGTATGATATGGGGCCGCGTAGGATCATTGTGATGGGTACAGGGCCGTTAGGATGTGTGCCAGCTGAGCTGGCAATGTGGAGTTCGAATGGCGAATGTGCGGCCGACTTGCAAAAAGCTGCAGATTTGTTTAATCCGTTACTCGTTCAAATAATCAAAGAACTCAATAATGAAGTAGGGAGCAATGTCTTTATCGCGGCGAATGTGCATGACAAGAACATGGACTTCATAAACAATCCCGGCTCTTTTGGTAAGTGCCTATAGAAATATATTCATCATGTTATATATATATGTGTGTGTGCGTGTGTGTGTGTGATAATATTTGAGTGTGTTGTAGGATTTAAAACCTCAAAGATAGCATGTTGTGGACAAGGGCCTTTCAATGGGGTGGGGTTTTGCACGCTGCTGTCGAGACTGTGCAATGACAGGAACAGTTACGTATTTTGGGACTCGTTCCATCCGACGGAGAAGGCAAATCGCCTGATTGTTGACATGATTATGAAAGGCTCAAAGGAGATGATGCACCCTTTCAATCTCACCACCATCATGCTCTTAGATTCTGGGGCTTAACTTCTAATAATTATTAATTAAGCACCTCATCTCCATCTGTTTTTATGCAAGTTCAATTAAGTCTTTTTTTTTTTTGCACTGCCAGTTTCTTTGATTACTATTAATACTTAATGAAGTGTAATATTTGAACTATCGATGTTGTGCCAAAACTATGTCCTTTATTTTGGATAGGAAATTGTGGAAGTGTGTTTTTGTTTCTTCTTCATGCAATGCTCAATTCAAGAATAATTCACAACGTAAGTTTTAAATCATAACATGATCACAAGCATAGATTTAGGTTATGCTAATGGTGAAATACCATGCTTTCTTTTAAAAATATATATCTTTTTGTCTCAAAATAATTGTCTATATTTCTATATTGGTACGTCCCAAACTAATGTTTACTTTCTAAAAATAAATTCAACAAAAATTTAAATTTTTTAAACTGCCCATTCATATTAAATGTGTTTTGGTTATTGTAATATGCGAATCATATTTATTAGAGGTAAACTCGTAAACTTCAAAGTCGTTTAATGCTTTTGACCTCATTCAATGATTTAATTGTTAAAATTTTGACTTTTCAATACAAGATGATATTTTTTTGGAATGGAAGGAGTATAATAATATTTACAAAAATTATGAAATTCTTATTTACATACATTATATATATACTGAGTCCGCCTAAGAATTGCTCTCTTGCTATTACTAGTACTAGTTAGATATCACGTGCGTTGCACGTGATGATTTTTAAAATTTTAAGTATTGAGTATATGTATTACAAGTTGTACTTTAACATAAATTTTATTTAAAAAA
>MKEJ01016051.1:0-14262 GCA_001753735.1 Embelia ribes
AAATGGGTATTCAAGCTTAAAAATGATGGCAAGTAAGTGGAATACTAGGCTCGTTTGATTGTCAAATATTTTCAATAAAAGAAAGGGATTGATTTTGAATAGATTTTCTCACATGTAGTAAAGAGTACCTCAATCTGAACTGTATTCGACTTGATTGCCAGTCTTGATTTAGAGCTTGAGCAGATGGATGTGAAGACATATTTTCTTCATGGTGATCTAAAGGAAGAGATTTACATGGAGCAACTCGAAGGTGTTGTTGTACATGGGAAGGAAAACTTGGTTTACAAGTTAAAGAAGAGTCTGTATAGTTTAAAGCAGGCTCCCAGAAAATGGTACAAGAAGTTTGACTCATTCATGGTAAGTCACAACTACAAAAGGACTACATCAGATTAACGTGCCTATATTTGAAGATTTCCGAATGGTAAATTTGTTGTGTTACTGTTCTATGTTGATTATATGTTGATCGTTGGGCCAGATGCTACCACTATCAGCAAACTGAAAGATGATCTTTCAAAATTCTTTGATATGAAGGACTTAGGCTCTACCCAATAAACATTGAGCATGAGAATTACTCGTAACAGGAAATCCAAGCAGATGTGACTATCACATGAGAAGTATGTTGAATAGGTATTGAAAGGGTTTAACATGGAAAATGCTAAGCCATTAAGCATTCCATTGACCATTCATTTCAAATTAAGCAAGAATTCATGTCCAACCTCTAAGGAGAAAGTTGAAGAAATATTTGTAGTTTCATATTTTTTATGTATGTAATGGTATGTATAAGACCTGGCATTGCTGACACAGTTGGAGTTGTGAGCCAATACCTTTCCAATCCAGGAGAAGAATATTCGGAAGCTGTTTAAATGTATACTAAGGTATTTAAAGGGTATATTAAAGTTATACTTGTGCTTTGGGAGAACTGATCCAATCTTGAAATGTTATACTGACTCAAATATGGCCAGTGATCTTGATGGAAGGAAGTCTACATCAGGATTCATTTACACTTTCGTAGGAGAAGCCGTATCTTAGAAATTCAAATTATAGAAGTGTATAGCTTTATTCACGATGGAAGCTAAGTATATTTCTACAACGGAAGATGGCAATGAAATTTTGTGGCTAAAGCATTTTCTCCAAGAACTTGGATTCAATCAAAAGGAGTACAAGGTTTATTACGATAGTCAGAAAGCTCTGGACTTGAGCAAGAACTCTATGTACCATTCGTGTACCAAGCATATCGACATCTGCTATAATTGGATATGCGAAGTGATGGATCAACAACCATTGCAACTTGTGAATATTCATACCAAAGATAATACAGCTGACATGTTGACAAAGGTAGTCACTCATGAGAAACTCAAGCTATGTAGGAACAAAGCCGGGTTGGACTTCTCCAACTAATTAATTAAGGATGTATTCTCCTCATTAGGTGTGAAGGAGGAGAATTGATGAATTATTTCACACCTATTGGTTGATGGAGATGTCAATTAGTTGTTGAGCAACTATTGATTTTATGCATTAAGTTGTTGGAAGGTTATTGGTTGATAGAGATGTCAATTAGTTGTTGAGCAGCAATTGATTTTATGCATTTAGTTGTTGGAAAGTTGTTGGTTAATGAAGATGTATTAGGCATAAGTCATGCGTTTTTTGTACTATAAATATTTGTGCTTGTAAGCTTGTAAAAACACACACCAAGAAAAACACCAAAAAGAAAGAAAAAAACACTTGAGTTTGTGTTTGTGAGAGTTGTGAGGTTTGAAAGAGAAATTGTGTGAGAATTTCATGTAATACTCTTTGAGAATTTCTAAGTGAAATAAAGTTACTCTCTGTAAACGTAAACACAATTGGCCGAACCACGTTAAAATTGATGTCTCTTTTACTTACTCTAATTTTTTGCACCCCAACATTTCTCTGTCAAGATTTATGGTAACACTACTTCTAAGAAAAAAGTTAGCCAAATCCTCTGGGGATGAATCGGAATATGATGAGGTGGCAGAAGGAGATGTGGAATCCATGGAGTACGAGGAGAGCGAGGATGTGGAGGGAAGTAATGAGGAAATTGAGGAATCTATGAGGGAAGAGAGCGACAAGAGTTACAAAAAGGGTTAGGAGTGCGAGAAGGAGGATGAATACGAGGACGAAACCGAGGACGAAGAAGAATTTGATACAAAAAATAATAAAAAGGGAAAAGGGATACAAAAAATTGTAAAAAGGGCCAAGGGGCTGCAAGTGGCTTTTGCAAGCTCATGTGGTTATGCTTATATTCATTTTTGGCCCTTTCTTTTTACATATGAACAATCAATTTTTTTTTCTTCATATTAAGCATTGAGTTAAATGTTTTAGATGATTGTAAAGGAAAAGAACTGGTCGTAGCTAAAAAATTCTTCTAAAGGATTAAGAAAGATTCAAAAAATTACCAAGGGTAAGTACTGGTTTCTTTTACCTTAGTTAAGTTTAAAAAATCTTTAATTTCCTGTATTCTATATCTAATGATTGGGTTACCTGCAGGTTCTGCAATAGTTGAAGGGCGGCCAAGTAAGGATGAGGATGAGTTTTTCAAGCACGGTGCTAAGCCCAAAAACCCTTATTTTGTGCCCAAACTTCGAGCCACAAGAACAAATGAACTGGTAAGAGATTTTTATCGTTCTTAATTTGGTTGTTCATGAACATCATACAATCATATTGACACGATGATCAATTTGTCAAATGATTTTTGTCCATGCATACACACAATTTATTTCATTTTAAGTTTCTATTTGCAAATTATATGCAATTTAGGTGGAATTCAAATTAAAGTAAAATTTTAGTCTCGTTTAACCTTTAAGGGGCGTTTGTTTTATCAGACTAAATTATTTTTAAGATAGTATGTTCCGACGGAAGTTCTTAAAGGCTATAATCTAGAACTTCCCAAGAAAATGATATCATCGATGGAAGGAAACATGAGTGGAACTTGAAGGTGAAAGTGTGGAAGGATGGCCAAAGTTGGCTTACAAATGGCTGGAGAGCTATCCGAAAATGGAATGATTTCAAGTGGGACGATCGGAGCATTTGCGGGTTTTGCCAATAGGAGGGGCCAAAGCAATATGTACTTAAAAATGACCATTCTCCGAGCTGGGTCGTGACTTCATAAAGGAGATAAGTAGCTACATAATCGGCAGGGGGTGTAAGCGCGCGGTTTATCATTGTCGGGGTGTTTAGCGAAAGAATTTTTTTTTAATAGATGCACTTGAACTCTTTTAGGTGTTGTGCTTCCAAATATCTGTATATTTTTATGTTACGGTGTTGTTTTCAGAAACAGATTTTGAACTCATTTCTTGGCCACTACGGAATCGAACATCAAGTTTTGTCTCAATTCTCCCTATCTGTCTCTAGTGATGTGAATGATCTCAGTTATTCTGAACAAATTTGGGCTCATTAGTAAACAACTCAGCTTGAAGTCGTTCATTTAATAAATGAACCGAGCCTAAACAAATAAAATAAGGTTTGAACAACTTCTGACCCGGCTCGTTAAAAACTCGGTCTCGTTTGATTAATATATTTGTATATATGTATTTCATATTAGATGTGTTATTTTACGTACATAAACACATATTGTTCATATTGAATCAAATAAATTAAGAAAAACTTATCCTATTACTTGAATGATGCATTTTCATAATAACTTACATCTTCAAATTTATAAGATTGGGTTGAAAAAACTATAAAATATCGTAATTATTTGATATATGCACTAATATGCAGTTATTAATTGACAATTGTATAAGAGATTCAACGTAATAATGTTTATTTTAATATTTAATAGATAAAAAAAATATAATATTCATCAATCCAAAAGAACCTAAATGTTTACAAATAGGTTCGGGCTTGGCTCGGACTTATACGAGTCGAGCCTGAACAAAAAATTAGGACTCTTTAAGTAAACGAGGCTGACCACACACTCTAAACAAATGTGACGAGCCTAAACAAACTAGGGTTCGACTCGACTTGGCTCATTTGCAACCCGTGTGTATACTAGGGCTCTATCGAGGATCCTAAATTCCCATCCTTAACATAAAATTATTTATCTTGAAGCTTATAACAAAAAAAAATTAAAAATATAAATTATATGCATGTTTGATGGAATTTAAAACAAAATACAGGTATTTTTGTCAAGCTATATCTACTCATAAAACACACTATACATATTTTTCAAGTGTTTTACTAACCGGACCAATTATGTAATACTTTAATACTCTCAGGATCGTTTGTGAAATTCTGAATTGATAAAAAAGAAGGGGGAATTGGGACTTATATAATTTCTAGGGTTTGTAAAATTTTGCCGAATTGAATCTCAAATTATATATATATCGATTGTTAATTGAATCTCTTGAATTGAGTTTCTTCATCTGATTTTCTCTTATAGTAGCTGCTATTAGATCCAATCTTCAATCATGACCGAGGTATACTCTCTCTCTCTCTCTCACTCTCCCTCTCTCTCTCATATGTGCGTGCTCTTTGGATACAGATTGAGTGAAAGGGTTGATTTTTTTCTTTTAATTTATCGGGGTTCTGATTCTTCTTTGATAATTTTGGATTTATATTGTTGGGTATAAAGTCTTTGGCAAATACTTGGAATCTTTGAATTGCGCAATCTGGTTGATGTAATTTTCTGATTTTTAATGCAATTTAATTCTATTTTTTCCGGGTAAGTAGGGAGTTTAGATTTTAAAATGGTTGGTTTCGGTATATTCTTTGATAATTTTGGATTGATGGTTTTACTTTTTTGGAAATTTAAAAATATATTATAAAACAAAAAGTTACAGATGGTACGGGCATACACCAGTTGCATTTAAGCTCAATACACTACAACACGACTAGCCTAAACACAATAAGTACATCAATTTTGGATTTATTTTGTGTAAAATTTATAGCAAATAGTGAGAATCTGTGAATTACACACTCCGGTATTTGTGATTTTGTAATTGTAAAATCTATTTTCATTCCGCTTATTTTGGGTAATTGGCAAGTTTATATTTTAGCATGGTTGGTTTCAGTGTAACCTTGAAGTTTTCAATGGCCGGGATGTTTTTCTAGAGTTGAATAAAAGTTCAACTTAAGTAATGTAATGCAAAATGAAGTTCATGTCAATAGTACTTCTAACGAGGAAAAACAAAAAGGAAACAAGTTCATATCAATATCATATTTGGGTTGTGGGATCGTGTTTTTATCTTTTGCTTTTATGATACGTAAGAAAACCTTTCATTTTGGTCACAAATAATCAAACTGTATATGATGGTGGACGATCTTACACTTTTAACCATCCTCTTACCAATTGTTACTATTCCTTATTATAGTATAATATACTGTCATTTCTCAGGAACGCATAACATTTTCAGTGGCAATCTTTGTTCTTTATGCCTCTTGGCGAGGAAAGAAAACAAAAATAATCTGTGTAGTGATAATTACTGACTTGTGAATATGTGTGCATTAAATTTGTTATCTTGTTCTGATCTGTACATCCTTTATTTCTTTTTCTTTTTTTATTTTGGTAATATACATTCTCTGCATCTGCCAATGAGACAAACTCCAGTTCTAATTTTGCATATATTTTGTTTCCTGTTTTCTGATACAGCTTCCGTTTGTTTTTTCCCTATACAGTACTGGGTTAGTCAGGGCAACAAATGGTGTGACTTCTGCAAAATTTTCATATCGAACAATCCTTCAAGCATCAGAAACCATGAGCTGGGTCAACGCCACAAGGATAGTGTGGCCAAGAGGATTACTACTATGCGGCAAGAGAAAGTTGCCAAAGACAAGGAACAAAAGGATGCGGCCCGAGCCCTTGAACAAATCGAAGCAGTAAGTTTCAATTTGACTTCTCATTATTTTTTTAATAACAAAATAGGCTTCTCTATAGTAAGGTAGTCCTTGAAGGGGAATTCTTTTTGTTTTCGATACTAAGTGCCTATTATAAGATGCTACCACTGGAATTTTTAAGTTTGCCTATCTTCATACGAGTACATGCTAGACTATCTGTAATCAAGGAGAGGGAAATAAATGAATCTTATAATCACCAGCAAATAATGAAGCATGGCAGTAAGATTGAAGCCAGAAAATTTGGGGCATGGGTCATGTAGGATATGCAGAAATGTTATGATCAATTTTGCTTACAAACAAAGTTAGAAGAGATTGGAGTCCGTGTTAATTATCATGTGTTTGGGAGGGAAAATGTGAGTGGAATCTGGCAAAGAGAGTTGGAGACTAGGATGAGAGATGTAGTGAGGAAACCCTTACATAGCTTTTTAGCTCTAATCTAAAGTTGAATTTCTGAGACTGTTTATTGATTGAATCCGGATTCATCCTGGATTTGGTCAAAGTTCGGAATTTTTAAATCCAGAAGTTCAGAGGAAAATTAATTCTGCTATCTTTTGCCAAACCCTATTGGCGACTTTGGGTCTGATTGAAGTCTAGTTCGAAAGGTTCTATTGTATACTAGTTGGTTGAATTTAGGTGTCACAAAAACATTTACTGTACGAGTGTAAGTGGAATCTATTCAACTTGTAGGGTAGCCGCAAGATGCGTATTTAGTAACTATAAGGTGTTGCTTGTTATCAAAATAAAATTATATATATATCGATATCTTCAAGGTTCATTTGGGTTGTTCACTTTTAGAGGAGTTGATTGTGAAAACATAGGATCGTTTGAAAAATTTAAGAAACCACTGAAGATAAGCCTTATGGCAATATGCATAAAAGAAACAAAAAGGGTAAAAAATTTGAGGATATGGCATAGATGGCAGTTGAAGACAATTGATTGTTTCTGTTTTTAGGGTGGACCGTGAAGGTATACATTTCTAAGTACGTATTTTAAGGGGATGAACGAGAATCGAAATTAATTGTGTTTGAGAATTTTCTTGTCTTTTCAGCCTCCAGGTTCATTTGGAGCTGATAATTTGAACTTGTAAGCTATAGATATTACTCCAAATGCAAATCTGCCTCTGAATTTAGGGGTAGGGTATGGTTCCTTGTCCATCGTATTTCGAGTATGTAAAACTTTTAACGGAGAACATTTCTACTCAATCCTGCATTAGTTATAAGATCTTTCATATTATTGTGTTATTGACCATTTATAGTGAGACACTACTAATTGTTGATTTATTATTGGCTCGTATTTAACTTCTCCTACCTCTTCATTTTCTTACAGAAAGCCCAGCGTAGCTATCAAAAAGACATGTCAGCTGTCAAAGAGGTGAAAGTTCTAGAAGATGAGAAAGGTATGGTTTTTGGGCAGGTTCATTTCGTACTCAATTTTTTACAACTTATACACTTCTCTGTGAGTACTTGAGTTTTGTTAAAGAGCCTTATGTTTGGCTATTCATTTTAAAAAATGTGCGAGTAGATGTAGTGTATCTTCGCTAACAAGATTTCAGAGGGCAGATTCTGCAAACCTAGCTCTATTTTTTTTGGTAGGCATAGTTTTTTCAGTTGAAAAAATGGAGGGTCCCTTTGAAGGGCTTAAGATCAATGACCCAAAAAATTATGTTCCCTATTTAATAAACGAGTTGTTTTACCAGCTCAAAGTTTGACTTTCTGATTATTAAGTGAATTTTTACTGGACTGTTAAGATAGTTGTATGCAATGGCGCAAGTTAAAATGTGCAATATCACATTATTTGAAGTTATCAAAAGATTCTCCTATTGAACTTACGAATTCATTGGTTCCAGTAGTTTGCTTCTTACTACTGGATGAATGTGTGTTGAATTGTTGACAGAGTGGGAGTACGACAAGGCATCAGGCTACTATTATAATCAGAGCAATGGCTGTCACTACGATCCAAAGTCCGGTTTCTATTACACTGATTCATTAGGTATCGATCTGCAACTGAATTTCTTATGTTATATCGGAAAGTAGGGTTCTTGATTACAAGTCTTAGTCTTTTAAAGTCAATATGGGAGGCTCATTCTAAAGTTCGCTTCCTATTGGCTTAATTGTGATTTGAATACATTCGAAAATAAGAACTTTTATCAATAAATGTATCATGATTTTAGCCAACAAGATGCTTACTTTACAAATATTTTTTGTATGTTAGACTTTACTTTTTGCGAACTTATTCACTATTATTTGTTTAGTCATCATATCAACTTATGTGAAATAAAACAGGAAAGTGGGTAACACGGGAGGAAGCACTGGCTGCATCTAAAGCTTCTTCTAGCTCAACGCAGAAAAGATCTGTTTTGAAGAATCCGCTGCCAACTTCTGTTTCGGAAAACAAAAGTTCTGTCCCAGGGCGAGTTGTTTCAACTCCTCTGAATCCCACGAGACCGGTTAAAGGGGCTCCTTCATCCCTCACGGTGAATAAGAGAAAGAGACAAGATGAGAAACCAAAGGCCCTATCCGAAGAGCAAAAGGCTGCACTTAAAGCGAGGGAAGCGGCAAGGAAGAGAGTTGAGGAGAGAGAAGCGCCGTTGCTGGGGTTATATAGGCATTGACCGAAAGTTCTCCCATTTGTATTATTGTAACAGATTTAATTTTCGTATTTAGTAATATATTCGAGTCTCAAATTTGCATTAACTATGATTTCTATGTATCTACTGGTATACCATGTTCAACCACATTGTGCATTACAAACATTTGGTCCATTATTAGTTGACATGATTTGTTACGACAAACCAAAATATTGTCCGTGTGTTGGAAATATTGCGAATAGAAAACTAAAGGAATATGGATGATTATCTTATTTTTTTTAAATAAATAAATAAATATAATATGTACTAGCTCATGGGAAAGGAGATTGTCGAAACTCGCCAAAGGAGGAGAGTGGGCGTAGGATGTTGGGTCCCATGCGGCAATTCCATTTATTTGGTGCAGAGGTGAAATTATTCATTTTGGGCGCCCCACAATCCAGCCCTAAGGGTCCTGTGAAGAATGTAAGTCAGGGAATCCAGCGGCCTCTGAGACAGGTGGTTCAGTGCCTGGTACCCACAAGGACCCACTCTCCGGAAAGGAAGTGAAAATCACACACTGCGATTGCCAGAGCTCGAATCTTTGTCATTTGGAGCAAATTGCTACCCGAGTATCAGCTGAGCTACACCCCTGGGGGTGGCAATTCCAGTTCTTGTCTGTTATAGGAAACAATTTTCATTTTATTGGGAGTAAAAGGCGAAATTTATATCGCCTTGGGAACTCCCCTATCTCAGTCTCTTAGGGTTTGTGGAGAAGGTAAGTTGCGTAACTCAGTGGTCTTCTAGGCAGGAGGACCAGGGCTCGATACCCACAAGGGGATGAAAATTTCACACTGCGACTAACAGGACTCGATCCTGCGTTCTTGGAAGCAATTTGCTACCCGAATACCAACTGAATTACATCAAGGGGGCAGCAATTTTCATTTTCACGCAACATTGTTGGCTTCCTGATTTTGGAACTTGTGCTTCCTAACTCTCATTATTAATCAAAACCCAACTTTTAGTCACAACTAGTATCTCATCTCCAACAATTCCAAAAAATAGAGAACTCCACGATTTCGAAGTTGGCTTGGGCGAAATGAAGACGAACTACTTGCACTTCCACGTTCTCTCTCTTTTCTGGGTGTTTGCATGCCTAAATTTGCTCTTTTTTAGTTGAATTATTAGGAAATTATGGGCTTGATAAGGTGAAATTTATTAGTTTATTTGATTTTTCCTCGAACAAGAGTGATTTTACCCCCGATAATTGTCCTTCATCTGGACGATATCGGGCTTGCAGTGCCTATACTCGTCTTTTATTTTTACCACAGTAAGTTTACGTGCATTATACGTGCTACTTCTCACATGTGGTCGAGACACCTACTGTGGCCGAGCCGCCAGTGATTGTCCTTTATCCTCACAGTATCAGGCTTTCAGTGCCTAATCTTTTTAGAGGGTGATTCGTCTTTTATTTTTATTAGAGTATGTTCGTGTCCATTCCACGTGGTATTTTCTCTCAGTAAATAGCAGGATGACCCGAATGTATCATTATTTCTGTCTATGTTTAAGTAAACAAATTTACTTAAAGAACATTTAATATTACAATTTTTATCTACTCTATTGTTTAGATAATTTAGATTTGAGATTATTGTTTCATGCAAAAATCTTTGTATTTTGAAATTTTGATTCATTATCCCCTAAGAATCAAAACTCTTTTGTAGAGAAGCGAAAATGATTCATGATATTGTCTTTAATTCTAAGCAATTTAGTATTTTTAACATGAGAAACGTAATACAAAGGCCGAAATATATAACTTAGAGGGGATAGAAGGCGATAGCACGTGCACGTGCACTGTGTGTACGCATGCGTTGTACATGCGCTACAAATGCATAACTACACTACTAAACTATGAAAAGGTTGATATTATCCCGTTAAATATTTAAACAAATATACATTGCTACCTAGAAAAGCTATTAACAAGGAAACTTTATGTGGTATATTTGTTCACCTGTCTGCCCGAGTTTATATGTTTTGTTATTTATATGTTTTCTTTTGAAGGTTGCTCACAATAAGATAGGAAGTGCCCATGTTTTCCTTCATTGTTCTGTATTTCATATTTATATATAAAAGAATGGAAAATGTATCAAATTAATATGGATGGGACAATAAATACGAAGACCGAAATATTTTAATATGCACGCAATTTCTAAGTGGCTACAATTTGTTTTACCCTCAAGCTTAGAAGTGATATGTGTTTCTATTAAGGCCTTGTTGCGGGGAGTTTTGATCTAATCATTTGTTTTTTTGTTTTCTTGGAAGGTTGAATGTATTAAGATCAAAAAAATATTATAAGAAAGCTCAAAGGCAACTATTGTTCAGCCAAATTACAGTGAGACGCTTCTCTGAAAGAAAATAGTTCTACATCCAATCAAGTACCCTACATATTGGCTACCAATCTGCTCAAACAAATTAACAAGCTAACAAAAGTAGTCATTCAACTAAAATAAGTAAATTCTTTATGTTGAGCACTTCTCTTGATTCTTTTGAATCTTTTCTTATTCATCTTATCCCCCCAAGGAATTGAGGTCACTTCCCCTTCTTCTTCGGATTTGGCATTGAGATCCAAAGCTTGTATATGATCTGACTTTTGGCCTTCCAGAACCTTTCCTTCCATACTTTCCTCCAAGACTTCTACCAAAGGCCCTTGTTCACCATGAACCATGAACTTGCCCATCATGGCCTCACATTTTGCATCATTCTTGATTCTTCTTCCTAAATTACTCCCCTCCAAGTCTTCAAGATATTCATCCTCCGTTTCAAGAGCTTCCACCAAAACTTCATCTTCAATTATCAAAAACTATTGGAATAAGAAGGTATTGGAGAGTGAGTCAAGCTAGTTGTGTGAAGGTTCTTTGTGGTAGGAATAGTAAGATTTGGGGGTTTTGAAGGTGGTGGGAGGTTGATTGATTCCGGATCGCATGTGATGGATGAGGATGAGGTATTATTGCTAGGATTTTGGCTTGGCTTTGTGGGTTGGTTGTGGCCAGATTGTGAGGTGAGATTATGGTTTTTGGGTTGCCAATGTTTGGGCACTTTAGTAGGGTTTTCAAGGATAGGTTGGGTTAGTTTGGTTTCGTTTGTTGGGCTAGTTTGGTTTCGTTTGTTGGGCAAGATAAGGTTTTATGCCCAAAGACTTTGCACAAATTACAATATCTCAACCTCCAACTATATTTTATTCTCACTTCAACTATCTCATTGTGTTCAGTTTGAACCTTGAACGTGGTTGGAATCTAACCATAGTGAAGCCTTTTGTGGAACAGTCATGTTTGGATACCCTGGTTTTATTTTTGGTGCTCTTCCCGTGTTTTTGGCTTTGAGGTCATTTCATTTCACTTTATTTTCTTAGATTTTTTGATTGATTCTGGTGGTGTTTTTCATCAACCCTAGTACTGGTGGCTGTTTCCAAAAGGCTTTCATATGGACAGTTTCCACCACTGTTTTTATTTTGCTTTCCATTTCCTATACAATGTAGGCCTAAAAGGGGTGTCAAATGCAGATTACATGACTTATTTACTCTTTCGTAATGAGTTTTTGTGCACTGATGTATTGACCCTGCAGGTAATCATCGGATTGCTTGTGGATATAATGCTTCTTTATTACGAAGACCAACATTGAGTTCGGGTTCGGATTTTATTTTTCTGAAAATTTAGATAATTCGGGTAATTCGGATTCAAGTAATTATCCGAAATATCCGAATAATGAAAAGATATCGTTATATATAAAGAGAAAGAAACACTTAAAAAGAAAGTTGAAACTTGTCCCTTTTAGCATTATATTTAAAAGAAAATGTGGGTATTACTTATTGCCATTTCTTAAAATAAATGGGGCAATTCTGATTGTCCTGGGTAACTTATTCCCTTACGCTTATGAATGGAGCGTTCCTTATTGCCCTGGGTAACTTTTTTCCTCATACTTATGAATATACACGTTATGCTTGTAAACATGTATGAATGCTTATGAATATGAATGCTTTGCCATATACCTTGAAATCAAGCTACACCATATGCTTTACTTAACATGCATGCCACAACAGAACGTGACATGTTCATACAATATACTTGCTACATATTTATCACAACAAAATATGACCTATATATATTTATAACATACAACAAAATGTATGCTTAAAACAACCAAGCTTTAGGTTTAAACAACAATGCACATGTTTCTTCTCTAGTTCAATAAACATGCTACGATTACTTATACATAACATATTTTTAATACTTATACATACGCTTATATACTTATGAATACTACGCATACTTACACATACTTCGCATGCTTATACTTATTATGCATACTTATACACTTACATACTTACATCTCATACTTATACATACTCCGCCTATTTATACTTACAACACGTACTTTTATGCTAATTACTCAAACTTATATGCTTACATACTTACATCTCATACTTATACATACTCCGCCTACTTATACTTACTACTTGTACTTATACGCTTACATACATATATCGGAAAGGGGATAAGAGGCCCCATCATTTTCTTTTTCTTTTTTTTTTTCAATAGGGGTAGTATAGTCTTGTACCAAATTTTAGCGGTAAACTGTAATTTCAGAAATCATTAGGGGTAAGCTGAAATTGTTGGAAACCTCATGGGGGCAAAATGTAAATTAGCCAAAGAAATATCATAGATGCCACTGGACTAAATATGGATATCTCATATTAAAAAGGACAACTTAGAAATCAATCGTGATAAATTTGCAGTAGATAAAATATCTAATGGTTTGAAAGTAACATATTTGGATTATCTTCGTACTTTACCATTTTTCCTTACCAAATAATATTGCTAAATTGATAATTTTAAAGTAAAGAAGTTGCGGTAAGGAGTGTGCAAATGCCAAATAGATAGCAACAAGACTTAACAAGTCAAATTTGAAATTTTCTAACTATCACTTTCATCTGTTTAACTAACACAATAGGTTATAATTAAACAAAAAAAAAAAAGACTCCAACCTTTTAAGCTCTATTTTCTTTTCAGATATATATAAAATACCCATTTACAATATCCAAAAGAGCTCACCAGTGAGATTCTCTGACTTATTTGTGCCAAGGAAGTGCTGTGATTTTTTGTCTTTTACTTGAGAATAATAAAGAAAAAAGATGCTCCAAAATTATTAAAAATAAAGGAGAATCATCAAACCACTATATTCGCTAATATATTTCATTTAATAATATAGTGGATAATGTGTTGGTAGCAACTATTATACTTTTGGTTATTTATTTTTATATATTTTTTTGCTATATTTTGTTGTTATCTGTTTTAAAGTTAGTCTCAAATTAAATTTGCCATAAGCAGTAGGGATTGCCTCATTGTACCATGAATTAATAATAATAATAATAATAATAATAATAATAATAATAAAGATTTTCTCCACAACGTGAGTAATATAGTATATTTGATCGTTTTGCAGCATGAGCAAAACAAATTGCTTGTTTTCGTACTGTGAGTGAATTATTTCGGATTGTGATTCCTTAAGTAAAAAAATTTCATTTGTGGTATAGAGCTTCCTCTTCAATCTGTTGATTATTTTGAGAGGGAATATACACTAAAAGTTCTGTACCCTCAAATTTATTTTTGTGGAAGCGAATATTAGGTAGACCGTTTATTTCATTTTATAGGTTTTAGAGCCAGGTTTCTCCCCTTTTTTATTTTTTAATTGAAAATTTCAGTAAAGAAATCTTTCACGTCAGCATTTTTATTCTCAAAAAATTTTTTAGAAATGTTACAGTTAAATTTTTCTATTGAAAAAATTACTATTCA
>MKEJ01016054.1:0-14228 GCA_001753735.1 Embelia ribes
ATTACATCATATTCTTACCCTAAATATCACAAGTCCACTAAAAGCAACAACAACATGAAGTAACACAAAAAAAACATAAATAACATAAAAGTCTGCAATATTGGCCAACGACATAAATAAGTCTAATTAACATTAACTTAAGGTGAAATTACACATTCACTTCGACACCGCCATCTACGAGTTGAGCTTCAACCTAAACCTATTTCCCACAATCAACTCCACCTATTTCCGCTTGGTGTTTTATAAATAAATAAAAGTACAAAATACAACCAAATAGGCACGTGTCAGAAAACATAACTCGATCTTATAGGAAATATTGAAACAACTACGTCAATTTTATGTAAATCATTAATTTAAAGAAGATCTGATACTATGTATGCAACGACAATGCTGGTAATGCATCTAAACACAATTCTATCGCTTTTCGACACATCCAACACAACACGTTATCACTAAGAGTTTAATAGTTTTAATCTAAGACATTGCCCAATTAATTGTGTATACATGTCTAAATAACATCGACCATCGAATCTTGCATTAGCTAACATGAATGCAAACATCAACACATATGAAATGACCAATGACTTGGGCACTATATCCTAATGCTTTTATACATAAAGGCTTATGGATAGCCCTCCCTATTCTCAGTTCCCATGGAACCTACTCAAGGTTAGTACAAAACCATCAAAATCAACACCTACTTCCAAATGCCTTTGTACCATATGATGGCCATAGAATAACGTACTCCCATGCCACGGTATAATATACGTCATATAATAGCCATGGAATTAATATACTCCCATGGTATAGTATAATATCCACCCACATTTCATTATACTTCATTTTATTTCCAATATATCTTTCCCTTTAAAAATCATCATAATTCATCATATGTTCATCTAGCATCTCAATTAGGTGTTTCAACCCTTATTACCCTCATAAGTCAATTAAACAAGGCAACCAAACAAATTGCATCCAAACAAACCAACTTATCCGGACCAACCTAACCTCGTCAGGACGAGACTGCATTTCGTCTAGACCAAATGTTGCTCGTCCGGACGAAACTTGCTACGATATATCTACGCTTTATCACATTGAAAAACATCCAACACTTGATTATACAACCTTAAAATTCCACCAAACACCCTCTAAACAACTACAATCCGACCCTAATCACAACCAAATAGGTAATACATAACATTTTATATAAAATGGAATTGGTACTCTGCCACATACCTTATTTGAATTGAAGCTAACATCCTTGGAAAGCTTGAAATAAAAAACTAGGCCTTAACACTATGAAGGTACATTGACCAAAATATTCCTAAGATTAATTGACTAAAAATCTAGCCATCAATTTGTTAATAAAACCAAAATCAATCCTTTTGGGTTTCACCAACTACAAACGAATATGACTGAATAAGAAGAAATCTTTACCTCATAACGTCGAGGATGATGAGGCGAGTCCAAATCCGCCTCAAGGTCATCAATTGGATTAGTTCTCCTCTACGATTTGTTAGGTTTTGTATCGAGACCCCCAACTCCCTTTTTATCTCCCTCTTTCTGTATAGAACGATATAACTTAAGAATGTGGGGAGAGGAATAAATTTTCAGTATCATTCCAATATAATTACCAACGTGGTTCTAATATTTCATAGAGTCTTACAACTCTCCCCTTGAAAGAATAAATTTCGTCCTCGAAGTTCAACCATACTCAAAATTTTCCCCACCTCCTATGTTGTTTCCATTATAACAACTTCTAATAAAGCCTTACTCGTCCTTAACATTTGTACATTAGATACTTCTTCACATAGCCAAAACTGTGTTGGTGAATGTCTAAGTTAATCTCCCAATGTACTTTCTCATTTGGATTTTACTTTCTTATCATCACCTAACAACGAGCCACAAAATCTACTTGTCGTCATACTTAATACTTATCCCTTACACATCGTCTATTATACTTAGTATTTCCTTTCCTTACTTTTCAGAATTCTATAAACACATATACTCATCTTCCTTTGCCATATTCACTTAACTTCCAAGCTTGAATTGTCATTTTAATCAATCAAACATACCTAGTCTTAGAAGAAAACAAGTATCTCCAAACTCCCTCATTGCCCCCACACTATCCAACAGTAAGGGTAACTTCAAATACATATCCAGCGATAGGCGAACACTAATCAACATAACTATCTAACATGCAAGAAAGGTTTACATAAATACCAATCTCATCTAACTACAACATCAATTCCCCCCAAGCAAATATCGCGTACAAAGTTCTGCAAACCTCATATGCAAAGTTATATAACACATGACACTACCAACTAAACAACCGCATAGGATAACACAAACACACAACACAACCAACAATATTACAGTATCGAACAACACAATTATATATACTTATCTGCCTCAACACTATACAATAACCAAAATCACATGGCCTAGACAACATGTCCAATCACACGATACAATAAAAATTCCACAACCAACGACACATCCACTCAAGGCATACAACAATCACGATAAACCTCGGAATAGACATGCTCCTAAGGCCTAAAATAACCATGTTGAATCCTAGAATGAATGTACTCTCAAAGTTTACCAACTTCACGATAATTACCTCAATGACTGCACGACATCCTATCGGCTACCATACGACCCCACATCAATGACCATACAACATTATATTAATGGCAATAAAAAACCACATGACGACCACCACAACCAAGATGATCCTAACAACATTCCTCTTTTACTCAACCAAGAGAATTTCATGACGGCTCCCTCATATAACTATCCACAATAATACTCTTTCCATACTGGTTCAGGGACCATCGAATGGGAAATTCATGCACCTTCCAAACAAGTCTCATGATAAATGCATATATGACATCTAACTAACTACTCTTACAAGCGTTGGTTTGAAACGTTGTACTATGTCAAGCTACTCTCGATCTCCAACTAATACTATTGATGCAAACAGAATGAGATACTCATCCACAACACCTGATCGACAATCCTGACAATATTCTACCATTTCAAGCTTTTACCTGTATAGCAAGATTAACTTACTAATCGATAAGAACCAACCTTGTCAAACACCTTACACAAGCATTCACTACTTTATCTCAATTTATGCTCCATACTACAACCCTACATCTCTCATTCAAGTACACTAGTAAATATCAAGACTCCAAAAGATTAGAAATTATATCTCTAATCCACGCAACGTCTCTGAGATAATTTTACTTTCCCAAAACTAACATCTCCTACTCGGCATACATACAACACTTGTGCTATGTATTTCACTTTCCAATGCTTTATCGACCATCTTTAGTCTACTAACTCTACATATATGCCAATATCTCCATATTTTCACATATGTCTCTAAAGTTATAACTCCTCATCATCGCATCCTTTACTCTGTTAGAATCCTCAAACCCCTTGACCTCACTTTTTGGTAATTCTTGTCCTTACTAAGTTCAGTTATCCAATATCCAACCAAACATTTCCAAATACTTACATGATACCCTTTCCTTTAGGTTGTATGCCATCTCCACGCTTATATTATCTCGAAGTTCAAACTATCATGTTACACAACTTATTCTCTTAGTCACGCAGATCACTTAACACAACAACTCTAAATCTTAAAGCTTTCTTCTTACTAGTTCACAATTTCCACACGTCTGTATAATTTCCTTCACTAACTAATTCATTAATCTAAATATCTCTTATTGAAATTTACTCTCAAATAGTTGTCTAATGCAATCCACCATTCATCCCAAACTAATCTGGGGGAAAAAAAAAAGCACAAGTCTATTCTAGTTCTCAATATGTTCATATTCTCTTATTAAATTCATACTCCCATCTCGAAATTTAGCTTCAACCTTTGCCAACACAACCTCATAACTAATCACAACATTCTCCAATCAAAAGCTATGTATCTATCTTCCTCCTCATCACCTTTTCCAGCACAATATCGTTAGTCAATGTTTGCTTAATGCAAACACACCCCAGTTAATCCATACGACTACCTCATTTATCGCGACCACTTCGACTACCATCTCAATTACCATACCTCATACATGCCACATCTAAACTCAAGAGAGTAACTCAAAATCAATCACATGTTCGAATTTTATACAATAAAGAAAACGAGTACAAAAATTCAAATCACTTGTCGTTAACCTTGTCCAATAGCATAGATCCATGTTGGGCCTATAGGGTGTCCCTTATCTATCCAACACAAAGTTAAGTGCCGATATCCGCTATAATAAGTTACTAGTTTTTAAGTATATAAACACACATGTGAAAAACGATGCATCTCATAGATTGATACAAATTGAGCATACAAACATACAAAACACTTAAGGCCATATAAAGAGCTTATAGACGTCCAAGTTCCTAGATGCCTACCCAGCTTCTAAACATGGCTCACTCGGAACTTCCTATCGACGACATGCCCAAAACCTTGAGTTTTGTTACCAACTTGTAACGCCACGGAATTTCAACCCAAATACGAGCACATCACTTCCTACAATTCATAAGGTAAATGATTCAAATATAAATAAAAATCAATCCATAATAGCAAACCACAACAACGTAGGTCTTAAATCCACAAATGTGACATTTATTCCACATGTAAAACTTCACATGAAAACCTCAACGACAATATAAACTAATAATCATTTGGCCCTTATCATGCTTTGGCCTCTCATTACATTAAACACCAATAACATCAAAGTCTGTATTATTGGCCAAAGGACTACATCAATCTAATTAACATTAACTAAAGGCGAAATTACATATTCACTTCGACACCGCCATCTTCTAGTGAGCTTCAACTTAAACCAATTTCCTATGATCAACCCCACCTTTTTTTACTTGGCATTTTATAAAAAAATAAAAGTACAAAAAACAACCAAACGGCACAGGTCAGAAACATAACCCGGTCTTATAGGAAATATTGAAAGAACAATTACATCAATTGTATGTAAATAATTAATTTGAAGAAGATGCGACAATATATATACAATGACGATGCTAGTAATGATCCAAACACAATTCTATAGCTTCTAGACACATTCAAAAAACAAATTGTCACAGCTATGAGTTTAATAGTTTCAATCTAAGCCATAGCCCAATTAGTTTTGTATACATATCTAAATAACATCGACCATCTAAACATGCATTAGCTAACATGCAATGCAAACATAAATATATCTGACATGACTGATGACTTGGGCACCGTATCCCAATATTTAACGTGTAAAGGTTTGTGGATAGCCCTCCCTATTCTAAGTTCTCATGGAACATACTCAAGATTGGTACAAAATCATCGAAATTAACACCTATTTCCGAATGACTTTGTACTGTATAATGGCCATGGAATGACGTACTCACATGCCATAGTATAATATATATCATATGATAGCCACAAAATAAACATACTCTAGTGCTATAGTATAATATTCACTCATATTTTATTATATTTCATTTTGTTTCCAATACATTTTTCCATTTAATCATAATTAGTCATATGTTGTCCTAGCATCTCAATTATGTGTTTCGGCCTTTTTTATCCTCATAAGTCGACCAAACAAGGCAGCAAAACAAATTGTGTCCAAACCAAACAACTTGTCCAGATCCACCTAACTTCGTCCAACCAAGACTCTATTTCATATGGACCAAATGCCACTCATCCGAATGAAACCTGCTATGACACATCCATGTTTTATCTCATTAAATCTAAGACTCGATTATACAACCTTAAAAAATGACCAAACACCCTCTAAACGCCTACAATTTGACCCTAATCACAACAAAATAGGTAATACATAACGTTTTCTATAAAATGGGATTGGTACTCTACCACGTACAATATTTGAATTGAAGCAAACACCTTTGGAAGCTCGAAACTAAAACCTAGGCATCACTGCTATGAAGGTACACCAACCAAAAGATTCCTAAGATCAATTGACCAAAAATCTAGTCATCAATTTGTTAATAAAACCAAAATCAATTCTTTTGTGTTTCACCAACTACAAACAAACATGATCGAGTATGAGGAATTCTTTACCACACAACACCAAGGATGACGAGGCGAGTCTGAATCTGCCTTTAGATCGACGATTGGTTTACTTCTCCTCTACGATTTGTTGAGTTTTGTATCGAGACCCTCTACTCCCTTTTTCCCTCCCTTACTGTGTAGAACAACATAACTTAGGAATGAGGGGAGAGGAATAAATTTTCTATATTATTCTAATATAATTAACAACATGGTCCTTATATTTCTTAGAGCCTTACATTTTTTGTCCTTTGAATGATTGTAAGAAACATAAAATATTTAGAGCAAATTCTCGGATTTTGAAAGAACACAGAACTAAGTTCATTACCTTTCATTTTATAAACATTAGATTTGTATTTCTTCTTCTTCTTCTTCTTCTTATAATTATTATTAGATTTGTATTTCTTCTGCTTTTTCTCCTCCTCATCCTCCTCCTTCTTTCTTATCGGATTCATTTTTCTTTTGCTTCAATTTCATTGCTTACGTACTTCTAGAGAAAAATTAGTTTGTTTATGTTTATTATTTTATTGTGTTTCACAGTGCAAATTATTGTGATGTTGATAAGTATGGAGTCCAACACATCATGTTTTGCCATATCATATTGGGAAATGTGGAGCTTGTTCATCCTAGTTCTTCGCAATTTCATCTAAATAGTAAAAGTTCTGATATTATAGTCGATTATTTACAAGATCCAAGCCATTACATTGTTTGGAACATGAATACGAGAACACATGTTTATCCAAAATATGTTGTCAGCGTCAAGATGCCACACAAAGATAAAGGTGTTGTCACCCCCTGAATCCCGAAAACACAGGGACGTGAATTGTATTCCCTTTTTAAAAACAAGGAAAAGAAAATATAGTTTTAAAGAAAAAAAGGATAACATTATTATATCGCAAAAACCTGACACATGTCAACTATAACATTGACATCAGAGCATGCATAAAAAAAATGCTATAACTTGTTTGCAGTTTATATAATAAATATCAATAAAAGTAAACATCTTGTTTACAATATAATAGCAAGGGATTTTTTTTTTTTTTTGGGAAATTTTAATAACAAGGGATATGCTCGTCAACATAATACATATTACACTTTTGTTCTAGCCCGAATAATAATATATATTACTAGGTTACAATAAAATGTAATACAAGAAAGTGCTACTACCACTATACTAAGTATCGTATAAAATAAATTAACAAATAAAGAGGCTACAATTGCAAAATAAAACTACTAGTCTATAGCTCAAAAAATATACACATAACCATCCGAGCACCTCAAAGATGGCTTTCGCGTACCTCCGCACCTACATCACAAATATAACAAGAATATACGAAAAGAAATGCACAAGTTAGCCCTACTAAATAACACGATAAAAGTGATGCTATGCGGTGCCTCAAAGTGTAAACATGAATGTACCATATAGGCATGAATGCAATGCAATGCTCATGCAATTCCAACACACCGTGTCATGACACAAAGAATACAAGTGGGAATAGTATCTCAACACTCTTTTTTAAATGAAAGGGCTATATCATAGACCCTTTGCTTTGATCCACCTCCCTCTTGGTGACGCCAATCAAAGCCTTCATTGACCTATCTCCCTCTCAGTGATGTCAATCAATGATTATCACTGTGCAGGTTTCATGACTTTCATGGCAAGGTGCCAAGCCTTCTCTTTTAGTTTAATTTCTTTCTACACAAAAAGTTGGCACTTATTCCAAAAACTATATAAAATAACTCAACCCAATGAATGTAACTCATACATTTTTTCCTAAAAACTCCATTTTAAAATTTCACATTTTGAATCAACATACATTTAGCAATTTCACTATTCTTCAGAAACTTCGCAAAAAGGCATTGCCTTTACTCCAAAATTTTCAACCCATCAAAATATCGCATGCTTTTCCATCTCATTTTCTTTTTAAAAAAAGTATCACTTTAGAAATTCCTTCGCAAAATATTATTCGCATAAAATCCACGCCAATACAATTTTAAAAGCATCGCCTTTAAATCTCCACGTAACACATTTTAATCAAAATGCGTAATCATGAATGTGATAATGGTTTCCACTACGCCAACATGTCTCTTACAATGCATTAACAATAACAAGTTAAATAAATCAATATAAATAGCCCAAAATAAATTGCATAAACCAAAATGAAAATTACAAATTAAGGAACATGCATAAACTCACATTTACATTGCTATTGTATAGACTACTCATATCTCTTACGCACTCAGAAGCCACCCCAAAAACCCATATCAAAAAGCTCAAATTGCCTCTTATTCACCCCATGATTTGATCTAGTATACGAACGCGAATCAATATGTACCTATAGAACAAAATGATCTACTCAACATGAGTAAAAATAAAATCAACTTTGTTTCGATGTACCGTAAAGGCATTGAAACCTAGGTAACACAAACGAACAAGACTAGAAGCGAGACTTACCTCAAAAGTAAGCCCTTGCACTAAGGATCTAGATGATATCTAGGTGAGGATATTGAAGAAAAATATTCACCACCTCTCTCTCTCTTCTAATTTCGGAGGTGAAAGAAAATATAACCCTTTTAACCAAAAAGCCATGTTATAAAGCATAAAGTAGATTTTCCTATGTTGAGGTGTTCGAAGGTATGTCTTGTAGTAGATAGCTATTGGACAAGTCTGTTGAATACCATTTTTGCCATAAAACTAGCTCTCAATATAGAATCAGTCCGGAGGCTATCCAGAGTCTCAAACCATCAGAAACCTGATCGGACAGGCTAAAAATAGAACAAAACATAACATAATAGAAACCTAAACTTACAAACACTTCAAAACCAATACTTCCTACACCAAATGCTATATTACTTTCACACGCTTTCCAAAGCTAGCTCCTCACCATACAACTACACATAACACGCTATGCCATACCACCACTCAACGCGCAAATACAATATTTAATATAACAACCAATGCCTCTACAAAACTATACAACAACAACATAAAAACACTACTCAACGCAACAACAACATAACATTCTATACTACCACAAGCTACACAATATCCACGACATATAACAAATGCAATAAAAAAATATTATGATGCTTTTCAATAATATTATTAAAGCAAAAAATTAACTCAGAATTTTTGGGATGTTACAAGTGATCATTTTAATTTTTATAAAGTTTTCAGCATTAATGATTTACCATTAAAGGTGGGGTTAATGTCAAGAAGTGTGGGAATTCAATGTTTGGATTGGAATTGTCGGTAGACATTTAAAGTTTCGTAGATTTAGTTTCGGGTACTCAAATGCTATTTTGAAAGTTGCAAGACACTTTTATTAGTGTTTAAGGGTAATTATGAGTGTTTTTAGATGTCTTAAACCCATTATGGGCTATAGTGAAAATTCATGACTTACAGCCACTGATCGATCTGTGTTGCACGTGGATGGGTCTGTAATGCTTTGACAGCATACAAGTGGCTTGGCCCTACACCTTTTTCCTCATTTCATTTTCCTTTTCCCCAAAATTTTAGAGAGATAGAGGTGTGGTGACTCCATTGTTACATATTTTGGAGCTGGCTCATTTATGAAGAAAAAGTAGAGAATCTCGATCCTTGTGGTAAGACAAACAATTTGACGTAAGTCTCGACTTTTATTTCATTCATTTACATTTTCTCATTTTCCCATGCATTATCGTACATGAAAATAAATTTGATATTCTTGATTCTTATCACGTGTGGATCATTTTCATCTATAGGAGTATTGTCATTCTAGTTCATCTTCTAGATCGATTCAAGAGTGAATTAGAGGCAAGAAAAGGGGCTTTTCTTGACGGGACTTGCAAGGCTTTGTTATTAGTGTACGAGATACGGTAGTTGAATAACTCTAATATAAAGTTAATGACTTCAATTATTTATTGTTTTGAAGTATGTATAGCTATATGTGTTGTTGATTGATAGTTATATGATTAAAATAATATGTTTATTTACCTATTTATATTCATTTTATTTTGTAAAAATTAACATGTTAGTGTAGGTGAAATTCATGTTAATTTAGTAGTTCATATGAAGGCAGTGAATCAATGAAGGCTTGGTAACATCTTCATAAAGGAGACGGGCCATAGCAATTTGAGAAAGTGTAGTGATACTAGTCCTAGCTTTATACGAGTAGCGAGAGTGGGGTTTGAGTTATGTGGGGGTGTGTATGTTGCATTCATGGTCATCATTACATTTATGTTCATGGCACTGTTGTTTGTACGTTATTACATCACAATATCATATAGCGTAATCTCTTCTTTATAGTAGAGCTAATCGACTAATTGCATATAATCCATTTCCTTTTCTTCTCTTATACATTATTTTGTAGGCACGGAGGCAGGCGTGGAGTACATGTAGAGGCTGGACTTATCATTGTATATAGTTTTGTATAGTATATTGGCACAGAGGCTCATTATGTTATATTTGTATAGTTGTAGTAGATATAGCATGGTAGCGAAGGTATAGGTATATTCTTGCCTTGGTGTATGAGGCAAAAAATATACGTATACCTTCCATCTTATTATTTTGGCAAGCATGTAGCGTGCAGTGTTATAGTAACTAGGCAGGTTTACTTGCTATCAGTATTGATTATATGTATATTTTCTGAAGTTGTCCTGGCCTTCTTCATTTCTTTTAGTGTAGTCTCTTTTATAGTATTAATGTTGATGTGAATGCCGTAGAATATGAGTAGTATCGTCATGCGGTGACAATTATATATGTTGGCGAGATATGCGTAGAGGTTACTTTTGATTTTTATTTATTTTCATATTCCATATTATCTTTGCCATACTTTATGTTCGCATCCCCGAAGTTTCCGGATTTCAGGGCATGACAAGTTTGTTCCATTTCTCATTCGTTTATAGATCAAATTGCGGGTTGAAGTGAAAGACATTTGGGGATTTTGACATAGCATCTTGACATTTCATTTAGTGTAATAGAGGTACGGTAGACTATAAACTCAATATTAAATGGAGAATCTATGGTATATTGACGTGAATAAATGATATTGTATTGGCGTAGTTGATTGGCATAATATTTGGCACAATTAATATGACATTATTCTCATGATAGTCTCATTTTGTAACATCCTGGAAATTCCGAGTAAATTTTTTGCATTTAATAATATTATGTATCCAATTATAATATTATTGCATTCATGGAGGGGCTATAATAAGATGTTGTAGTTGTTGTGTGGAGATGTATGGCATATCATATTAGTTTCACTATAAATGCTAAGTGTGAACCTGCATTTAGATACCCATTAGTGAGTTGTGAGTTTTGGTGAGTTATATGTGAGATTATCTATCGCATTAGAGTATAAATACATATTGGCGAGTTATATGTTTGGATAGCATTTGTGAGTAAATTGTGAGTGTTGTTGTTATCGTGAGACATGAGAAATTGTGCGAGTGAATGTAAGTATGAGATTTGTGAAACTTGCGAGTTTGCAAGAATTGTGAGTTAATATGGGCTAGAGAGAGTATTAGAGTTGAGTATAGTAACGTGTGTGAGAATGGTGTGAGAATACTTGAATTAGCGTGAGGCCTTATGGCGAGAGTCATAGTTAAAATGGTTGTGGTAAAGTCTTGGAAACTCTACAGTTTTCAGTGAGGATTTACAATTTGTGTGACTCGTTTGAATGGTGGGTTCTTGCCATTCAAACGGCAGAGCCATTCGAACGGTACCCAGGATGCCGTTCGAACGATAGCAGCAGTGGGACCCAGAATCGCTTTTCAGACATTTTAAGCATGGAATGTATTTTTATTACTTATTTCCAGTTAACATTCAGTCAAGTGAGAGATGGAGTGATGAAAATTAGGGTGAGATTTGGATAGGTGAGACCATCCAACTTGGGGGCGCGAAATCAGAAATTAGTTACATATTCGGACTCCTCACACCTAAGCTCTGTATTGACGTAAGTATATCTCCCGATCTCATTCATTTCTCCATACCTAGATTTCTGTGATATGTCTGAATATCAAAATAAAGTTGATATTCATGCTCTTTTTGATCAGTAGACCAATTTTGTCTTAAAATTCATGTTGATTCGTTATCGTATGATAGATCAAACTCGAGGTTAATTTGGAGGTGAATTTGAGGATTTTTTACGGGAGCTTGCAAGAAGCATTGTAGCATGCTGTGAGGTATGAGTAGTTTCAAAAATAGAAATGTATGTGTGAGTTTGGGCGAGTCCCTAGTGGTGTGATTAGGGTAAATTTAAATGCTTTATTTGTTAGTATGTTTATATAAATTTTTATGAGTTAGAATTAATATAAATGAAATGAAAGTATGTTGGGTGGGATTTATTTGAAATTCATATCGAGACGTATTTATTTCATGATTGCGAGATTTTTTATGTTTAGGTGGGATTTACATAAAATTCATATCGAGATGTATTTATTTCATGATTGCGAAATTTGTTATGTTTATGTGGGATTTACATAAAATTCATATTGAGACGTATTTATTTCATGATTGTGAGATTTGGTATGTTTATATAGGATTTACATGAAATTCATATTGAGATATATTTATTTCATGATAGTGAACATTGGTATTTACATGTTAAAAAGTGAGCTTTGATATTGATTTTATCAACATGAAAATGTGAGATTTTGAAAATGAAATTATCAAAAAGTGAGAATTGGTGAGAAAAGTGAGACTCATGAGAAACTAAGAGAAAACTGGGTTTTGTAAGAATTCAAAGTGAAGCACTATTAATTAAAAAGTAGGTTATGTGGGAATTTAAAGTGAAATAACTATTGAATTAAAAAGTGAGAGTTAAGTGAGAAATTGATATTTTTTCATGAGTTGCATTGCATTGCGGGTTTGAGTCATTTTTTTATTTCTTTTCGGGACCGTGTCAATTTTTTATACAGTAAGAAAAAGCAAAGATATGGCTCGACACCCTATTGTGAAAGTCGGAAAATCTAATTAGGGATACAATATAATCGCATCAAGAGTGTTAGTAGATTATAGCATAGGTTCTACGAGGTAGTCCTATAGTTTTTACAAATAGTGGGAAACACTTGTCCCAACTTTTATAGAAATCCGAGAGGACGATTTAGACACTAAGGGACATGTTGAGAGTATGTGTATTGAATTTTGGTGGAGATTGGGAAGAGAATGTGAGCCTGATTGAGTTTTCTTATAATAACAGTCATCATTCAAGCATTGAAATGGCTCCATTTGAGGCCTTGTATGGGCGGCCTTGTCGTTCTACTATCTGTTAAGTCAAGGTGGATGATAGTGCGTTGTTGGGACCAAAGTTGGCCCAGGAGATGACTCAGCATGTACAGTTGATCAGACAGAGTTATGCTGATATGCGGTGCCATCTATTATCATTAGAGGTTGGTGACCTTGCATTCTTGAAGGTTTCACCTAAGCGAGGGATTGTAAGATTTGGGAAGAAGGGGAAGTTGGCACCTCGTTTTATCAGACCGCTTCAGATACTTGAGGTAGTAGGCGAGGTTGCATACTAATTGAATTTGTCACCTCAGTTGGAGAATCTTCATCCCATTTTCCATATGTCGATGTTGAGGAAATATATTCGGGATCCTTTCATGTGATCACTTATGATAATTTACACATCTATGAGGATAAATCTTATGAGGTAAGATAGACTTGCATTATGGACTCAAATGAGCATACTTTGAGATGGAAGAGCATCCGACTAGTGAAGGTGTAGTCACGAAGTAGGGTGGGCGAAAAGATGATGTGGGAATATGAGTATATGATGCGAGTAAAGTTTCTAAAGCTTTTTGAAAATTTCGGTACGCACTTTATTTTATGAAGTACATGTAAATTTCGAAGACGAACTTTCCTAATGTGGGGAGGATGTAACATCACGAAAATTCCGAGTACATTGCATTTAATAATATTATGCATCCCAATATTATGTTATTATTGCATTCATGGCGAGGTAATAGTGAGGTATTGTAGTTGTTGTGTAGAGATGCATGACATATCGATTAGTTTCATTATAAATGCTAAGTGTGAAATTGCATTTAGATGCCCATTAGTGAGTTGTAAGTTTTGGTGAGTTATATGTGAGATTATATATAGCATTGGAGTATAAATGCATATTGGTTAGTTATATGTTTGGATAGTATCTGTGAGTAAATTGTGAGTGTT
>MKEJ01016058.1:0-13089 GCA_001753735.1 Embelia ribes
GTATGCGTATTTAGACGTATAAAGTAGTGTCTTTTCTTCAATACCAAAATTTATAATATGCATTCTTATTCAGGAAATCCATCAAACACCTTGTATGTGTTCTTATCTATGTAAAATCAAATATTAAAACAACACATATATATCGATTAATAGAAAAACAAATCAATAAAGATAGAAAATATGGAAAAGTAACAACACATATAAGCAAATTATCAAAATAAAAAATATCACATATAACCATAAACTAGGATTTGAGTTACCTCTATAAATGGAAGCTCGCAATTTGTTCAGTTTTACATAATATCTCAAACTTTAGGGGGTGTTAAGTTTTATATAATATCTTATAATATTTTATTTGTATTCTTTCGTATACGACCCCATTGCCTTATATTGTATACATATGTTACCTCTATAAATTATGATTATATAGCAAAATAATAAAAACAATATATTTCTCTTAATTATAAATTTAATATGATATCAAAGCCAATGATACTTATAGTCTTAAAACTTAAAACCACCGCCTACCCGCCGTAGGTTGTAAGTACCGCCAATTGGTCTATTTGCAACTTGCGACCCACCCTACCTATTTATTATTTTCAAAGCTTCCATAATAATAGTAATAAAAATAATTAGATCCTTAGCCTTCCTATGTTTCTCCTTACTTCTTCCTTCAATACCATAATCAATCTTTAATCCATAATACTTAAAATTATGTCTTACCCATCTTGATCTATTATAAGTGTGGTTTTTTTATTGGTCATGTTATTATCGGTCCTCTATTTATTATTATTACTAGTTATAGTTATAACTCCAAGTCGTATTATTATCGATTATTTACTTATAATTGTTATTGGTTTTACTCATCTCAATCTACCGTAGGTGATTATGATTTATCCATCTCGATCTACTGTAGGTGTGGCTTTTATTGGTCATATTATTATCGGCTCTTTATCTATTATTATCACTAGTTGTACTCACCCCAATCTACCGTAGTTGTGACAACTCTAAGCCATGTTGTTATCGGCTTCTAAATTTTATTTTTTCCTCACTATTTTTTTCGATTCAAAGTCTAGTTTGGTTGAAGATTAAAGATTGCAGAGTGTGAAGTTACAAGTATTCATGTTCAAGATGGACATACAGTTTCACTACATGTTGTAAATATTATTTTGTGTTAAGAATAATATTAGATTTATTTTATTCATTTAGCTTCTAAAAGAATTTATATTTCCTATCCAAGGTTTAGATTACCATTGTAAATATTTGATTTGATTTGATTTGATTTTGTTTTAAAATTGTGCAAGACTTTTCAACTCTATATATATGTGTGGTCTCCTACTCTTTATTATATCAATAAAAATCCTAGTCTTACATAACCCTTAGCCATCGGCCCCCCTCCTTGTCTTGCCACTTCTCGTTGCCCGACATAGATACGAGAACTGATGAATACCCAAAAACTAATACCATTGAACTCAATAATTCCACTTTTAGCAAACTTTCTACAAATCTCTCTTCTCCATACCATCTTCATCCTTCTGACATGACACCCACCGACAATTTTATTGATATATACACAGGTGTATCGCAGCATATGTCATGTATCCCACTTACAACTACGTATTCAAAACCTGATGTAAGAGCACCCAAATATGTAAATGTTGCTACAGGGACTCCCGTACCTGTTCAGGGCATTGGTTTCTTAATTCTGGCTCCTAACTTTATTTTACACCATGTTCTTTACATGGCTAATTTTCGTTATAATTTACTTTTTGTTAGTCAACTAACTCGGGATATGGATCTTATTGTTTCTTTTGTTTCTTTTGCTGTTTTTATCGTGCATTTTCAGCTTCTAAAACTTACTTTTTCTTGTAGAAATTAGTTACTAAGATAGTGATCTAAAATTTTATTCGGTGATGAAGTTCTCATGTTAAAAATTAATATTTAGCACTTTGCCATGAATATTTGTAGCCAAAGTAATTTATGGAATAATTCTGATAGCCGTTAAAATATATTGACAAAAAGATTTTATGCCCTAATAAGAATGTTATAAAAGCAATAATATTTTAGAGGGAGTTAATAAAAACAATTATATTTTTAAATTATTGCTTTAGGCAAAATAGTATAAATTATTGTAATTTATTTTTTTCCTGTACTCCTAATCAAAACATACATTCACGGCACTTAAAAGTTAAAACAACCCAAATACACGAGCTTAAATACAAGGGCTTAAAGCTAGCTTGATAATAAAGAGATTCTAATTGTTTTGTCTTCTGGACAAAACGATAAATACAACCCCATCATTGGGTATGAATTGAATTTCCGTATTTCAATTCTCAATAGTGTTGCTGCAATTAGCAAAATACATATACTCGTCATATATGTGGTTCTTTTTTCCCATGATGGGGACACAAGAAATTTATTTTTCCCTCCTTATAATTCACAATAGCACAACTAAGTCAAAATATCATACGGTTCTATACCATATAGCTCTACATATCACCAAATCGCTTTGAATTTTTCAGTGTAAATCTACAAGCCTCAACCGCATCTTCGACGGATAAAAACACATTTCCTTTGCCAATCTTCTCGATTAATTTTGTTACAATAAATTTTTCCATGACCTCAAGCCTAGGGTTTACCAGACACACCTGCCGAAAAAAAAAAGGTAACAATAAGAATTAGCCATAAAGGTTAAATAAAAAGTTTCGAAACAACTTGATAGATTTCTTTGATATTGTAGCGCACCTTAATCTCCTTGGCTTCCAAGTTTTTTATGACCTCTACAAGTGTTTCTACGCCCGTTATGTCCATTGATGAAACACCTATTTAATTAATATTGTCATGTCGCATTAGCATTAGCAACCAAAAAAACCAAAAGATGTGCATAAACACTAAACTTAATATGGTTGTACTAATATAACTCATAAAATATTTTTTTGGAAAGTAACTCATAAAATATTTCTACAAAGAAAAGTTTCACAAAAGAAATACTCGTAACTTGATATATTTACACTAGCATTTACATCAATTGATGATAAATTATAAACTCACCTCCTAATTCAAGCACAACATGCTCAACATCAGTTCCTCTTGAATCCATAGTCCTCTGTTCATCTCTAACCCATCTCAAAATCCTACAAAAAGTTTACAAAACGCATATGATAGAAGATCAGCACATACTCATCGTACAAAATTATATACATAGCCATTGTAAACTATCCATTGTAAACTATCACTTGCTATAAATTTTAAAGGATAAATAGTTTAATTTACCTTTCTCTTATGTAAGAGCTGTTAGCAAAGTATATAGGAGAACCAAGTTGGAGGATGATAATCCCCGGAACCCCAGCTGCCTCTGGATACTGCTCTATATCTCTATATAAGGCTGAGTTTGGTATGCTTCCAAGCTTGCATGTTCCCGGCCTTGCGACGTATAGAAGTGCTCTTACTATGGCTAAACCAACCTAAAAATTACAATAAGTAAATTATACTTTTTGTTCCTACGTCGGAAAAAATATATATATAAATATACTTAATTGATTCTATAAAGAAAATTTGAAATTTTAATTTTAGAGACCGAGGGGATCTGTCAGTAATTGCTGATGTGGTGCACAATCATTGTTTATTATGGACTAGAGATGGTGAAATTCTCTAATGAACAAATTGTTAGCAGTTGCTGACATGGCATGCAATAATTTTTTTTTTCTTGGTTCTGAAACATAATTTGTGTCGCTACAAATGTATAAAAACTTACCGACAACATAATTCCGACGTCCATGTTAATGAAGGCGACACCAAGTAGTGCGGCCATGCAGATGCAGAAGTCGAACTTGTCAGTCTTGAAAAGGTGATAAATCTTCTTGTACTTGATCAAACCAAACATTGCAGACATGATAATAGCAGACAAAGCAACAAGAGGAGTATAACGGAAAAGCGGTGCTAAGAACAGAAGCGTTAGCATTATGCAAATGGCCTGCACGACATTAGTCATCTGTGTCTTACACCCTGCGTTGAAGTTAACGGCTGTCTTCGAAAATGGCCCTGAAATTTTAAACCAAACCACATGTAAAGATCAGTCTATATCACAATAGTTTGAAAATATTGGTGATAAATAGCATTGGTTGTGATGAAGTGTATTTAAGAATTTCTTAATAGTTATATGCTCTTCAAATGCAACTAGACTCAATTTCAATTTTCCGTAGTCAATTTGGAGTACATTTTTAGGGGGAGCAATGCACGTACAGCTGTTAAATTTTCTACGAGAGGTGTAGTGTTTTCGAACATAAAGAAATCGGAGACATTTTATCTCCCTAAATCCGGTGAACCAAAAATGGAATTATATGCTTAGATAGGTATACAATATATATAAGATGAATAATAATTACCGGTGGTCAAGTAGCATGAAGTGAAAGAACCAACTATGTTCATGAGACCAAAAGCTATCATCTCCTTATTTCCATCAATTTGTTCATTTTCCATCAATGCAAAGCTCCTTCCAATTGATATTCCTTCCTGCAATATTCGTTAACAAAATTTATTATTCGAACAAATAAACAATGCTTTTTGAAGTATAGAAATAATTGAAAATAACTGTATAAAATGTTCTTACAGCAAGAGCAATCATGGCTGTAATAATCCCAGCTTGTAGAGATGTCATTATATACTTAGATTCAAAGTTCAAATTTTTAATAGAGGGTGGATTGACCCCTTTCCCCAAATGTCCCACCTACAACAAAAGTTTAAAAAGTATAAAAATAAATAGAACTACTAAAATGTTACCAGAAAATGAAATATAAACTGAGGAAAAAGTTTTTGCTATATAGTAGAATGAGCGTCTATGACACTTAATTTACAAGGTTCAAGAGTGGCTCATAAGGAATTTGCTAAGCATTAGTACTATTATCACTTTTATTATACCAAAACATACGAAAATATTACGTAAACTTATATTCGTTCAACAAGAAGTTATAACAAGTCTGTCATTATTTTAAATAATTGGCTATGCCAATAATTGATGCATGAAATATTTTTAGGATGATGGATAACTGATTATGCACATTCCTCGGGGAGTGGAAAGCAAAGGAGACCAAAAAGATTGACGCCATCAGCGATTAATCATTTTGGGAGAGTAAGTGGAGAATATAATAACATTTTGTGCATGTGTTTCTAATCACGTGTGGATTTTACGTTGATATCACATTAATCTCAATTGACTAATTCATAACGAGCTTAACGGAAATTATGTGCAGTTTTTGCCAAGCCCAATCTATTCATAAGTGGCTATTTGATTGCAATTTTTAAGGGGGAAAAAATGGAAATTAATTTTTTTTCAACCGATAAAGAAGCCAAATAGCTTAGCTTAATACTTTTATCTTCTATGGGCTAAAACAACTTAACTTAAAAGTTGAACAGTCGAAAATAGCATAATTTTAAACCAAAATTAAAAAAGCACGAACTTAAAGGTTATAATAGAATAAGCCTAGTACGATGATTGACAATTTTCCTTAAACAACATATAATATTAAAAGGTTCCATTATAATTTATTAAAAGAAAAATTATAGTAATTTATTTTTTGTCATGAAAAAAGACTTATTTTAATTTTTTTCATATGTGCTATTTTCAATTGAATGCGATATTGTTGTCAAGGAAGATAAACAGAGAGATTCATTGACAGTATGTAAAATTTTATATTTGGGAAACAGCAGGTGTAGACTGGTTTTTCGATTATTTTCCTAGCTGAATTAGTCCAATGTGGTTAATATAATAATAATAAAAAAAAAAAAAAAAGGACAAAAATTGGCGCAATATGACAAAAGTGAAAGATGGGAAAGAGAACTAACAATTTGTATGCCGTGTTTCTCTGCATGAATAAAATAAGCAAATACACAGCCTGTTATTACCACCACCATTGGAGCTAAGGCTGATACATAAAACAGATTTGGCCTCTTTTTCTTCTGCATGATTCACAAACTTAATTTCAACCAATACCCGAATAAAAATAAAGTGAATTTTCCCTCCATCGTATAAATTTTCTTTTATTCTTACACTAGCGAGTTTGGATCCATAATACGCGTCTTTCATGCATGTCTGAAACACAATATATACATATTGTGCCAGTCTCCAAGTCTCGCTAGTGTAAAAATTTTGTTGAACGTCTACGGAGGAAAATTAAATTACATAAATAAATCTATTAAGTTCATCTATATGTGAAAATAACAAGAAGAAATAAATTACCACATATCTAGTGGCTTGGAGAAATATTAGGAAAATAATGCCCACCAGTGCACTCTCCCATCTCCACTGTAAAATGAGAAAAAAAGATAATAATAAAAAAAGTAATTAGATTTATGTTTCCATCATAAATTAGCAAAATATTGCAACTTAATCAGTGGGTCCCACCCACACTACTGGATTTAATTGAGTTGTGTTCAAATTGGCTAGCTTATCTGGTAAATGAAAATTAATTACCGATTACACTACTAATGATATATTTTTTGTTATATTCTCAACATCATTAGGTATCATTTACTCAATTAATTTGTATTATGATTTATTTTCCTTTTCGTTAAAGAGTTATCCACACGGCCTCATGGATAGGGACAGCTAGTCAGCTATGATGTGGCACTCATGAAATTACGTGTCGGGAACAAAGTAGCTGATTTTAGTCAAATGAATGGTTGAAATTAATTGGACATTTTGAAATAAAACTTTCCATAAATCTATATAATTGTTGAAGCATTTAATACAGAAGATAAAAGAATTTAATTAATACAGAGACTCGGAACGAACCTCATTTCTATGGCTGAAAATTGCACGTAGAACGCTCACAACGTCGGTTTTAGTCGTAAAATGTATCAATCCAAACATGCCCTTAAGTTGTTGTAGGCAGATGATAATTGCCGTCCCTCCCATAAACCCAGTGATAGTTGAATGTGATAGAAAGTCAACTAATATTCCTAGTCTGCAAATACATGTATATAATATATATAACTAATCCAGTTATATAATAGTGAAATATATCAGGAAAAAGTAAATATGTCTCTATTACCATGTGGTCAATCATTGGGTCTAAATTCAAGACTTTAGACACTCGACTTTGTAGTAGTGGTATTTTATTTTATTTATTATTCTTTTTTTGTTTTATTTAGATGGTTGAATTAAAGTTTACATCTTGTAAAGTAACTAAATTGCTACTTTTTTTTAAAAAAAAAAAAAAAAAAGTAACTAGAGTGCTTTCACATGTCATTGCTTTCTCATGTCATTTTCCCAACACTGGGAAACAAAGCATGTTCTGAAGTTGGATTACAATTTTAACGTTTCCCTAATTTTGGAATTTTGACAGAAATTAAATTTAAAATTTGAGATTATTTTAAAATCCCAACGATACGGTCCTGAGAAAATATTTTTTTCCATCAATATCAAAAACACATGGCCTCGGATCGTCCCCCTAACCAAGATTCGTAGCTCGATCTGCCACTGAATTTCATGCTTTTTGTTTCCATCTCTCATGAAATAGTTGTGCATTCGAAAACATGCTTTTTTACTTCTGTGCTGTCGTTACTCTATAAATACATATAAATATACAAAGAAACTATTAACAATTATGTGCAACGGCTATATTTTATGACAGTTCTCTATGCATATATTTACCCTATACTTGGAGTAAAAAGTTTTGTTGCAAAAAATATAATAGGTGGAAATATCTCCTTAAGAATTTTTATTTCCTTTTTTTTCCTTGAGTAAGTCTCTACAAATTTTAATATAACATTTGAACATAACATCTTTACAAACATGCTAAGGAGTAAGGACACAAACTCTACTCAATGACCATTCAAGAAAAAGAAGAGACCTTTCTTTCCTTTTCCTTTACTACAAATTATAATTAGTCATCATTAAATTTTATGATTTAACACTTTGTCCCGTAAATTAAGTATACCAATTTTCACCACTAAGTCCGGCAAAAAACAATAAAATGTAGAAAAATGTTACACCTTTACCAACTATTTAAAAGGTAAAACATGAAGGAAGCTTCGTGATTAAATATAATCTCAACAACTTTAGTATAGTGAAAATAGAAAAATGATGAAACTCGAAAGTGTAAGTTGTTTGATTTGCCTTTCTCGTGTACCTTAGGAATCCTATAGTCGCCTCAAAAAGACCGGTGATAAAAGTGGCAGTGAAAACGAGGCTGAGATACAATTCCTTATCCTCTGTTGGTGATACTTTTTGTTCAATTATTGAGGCCAAAAGCAAAGAACACGCAGCAACTGTTCCAACGGCCAAGTGTTTTGAACTTCCGAAAATAGCGTAAATTAGAGGAGGAACAAAGCTTGAATCTACAGAAACCAAGAGCAAATAAATATTCGTAGATAATGTTATTCAAAACAAACACAATCCTTTATACTTCTTTTCAGACCATAAAAGCTGAAAGAATACGCTTTTAGCAAATGAGTTTCTGAGGGGAAAAAGAAAATCAGAAATTTAGTATAAACATTTCTAAAAACTTTGCTTTTGAGATGATATTGTCAATGAATCCCAACACTAAACCCTTTGTGACTCAAAATTTTGGTTTGTTACTAGTTACAACTTACAAATCTTATTGGCAAGGTGACATCGGTCATAAAATAATATATATATATATGTATGTATGTATGTATGTATGTATGTATGTATGTATGTATGTATGTATGTATGTATGTATGTATGGCCTATATAGTGATGAAACATGGGCTATTTTTGGCTAAATCTTATCTTCTTGGTAATGATAGTCTTTTTTCACAAAATTAAAGTAACACAATGAATACTGATTATAATAAACATAAAAACTTTATGTCAATCTAAGTCACTGGGTCGCGGTGCAAGAGGTGGAATGAAATCATGGGAGTGCCACACCTGTATGCTAAAAATCTGTGAGAACAGAAACGGGAAAAATGATTGGAAGTGGGAGCAGGAGCATTGCCCATCGATAAAGGATTTGGTAAGTTAGATTTCAAGTAGTATGGCATGTGGTCATGTACTATAGATTCTATTTTAAGAAATTATTTTCATGTCAAAAGAAACTGCGAGATTTTCCAGGTAGACGTTGGCACAAATAAATGTCAGGAAAAAACAGTGGTACAAATGCAAAGTAAAACTGAAATTCCACAAACTGGATAATTATTTGCACGCACGAATACATATAAGATTATTCATAGGGTTCGTAACGCTTACACAGGCCAACGATGGGAGGAAGATTAGCAAGCTTGGCGTAGCTGATCCCCTGTGGAATCGCCAAGCTGGCAATGGTGATCCCGGCCAGAAGATCGTACTTGAACAAACCAAAATTATATCTAGGTAGCCACTCAAAAACTGGAACAAAATATTGAACCATTCTCTTGGTTTTTACCCGTAGCGGCTCATTCTTAAATTCCCCAAACGGGTCATCGGGGAAAAATGTCTCCTTAAAGTCGGCCTTCAAGGCAGCCGCAAAGCCCCTCGTGGCGGTGAAGTTCACCCGGTGGGCAGAAGGTTGGCCCGAGGCATTCGTCATAGCTCTGACAAGAGAGAAATAAATGGAGAGAGACAAAGGAAGGGTGATGTGTTACAGGTGGGATTAGTGAGTCTATTTATAGTATTGAAGAAGAAGAAAAGATGAAGTGGATAATAAATAAATAATAGAAATGGAGTTATTGAAGTTGACTCAGTGATGACGCAATAAGGATTTATACACATAAATAAGATAATTTTTTATACATATAAGTAAGTAAATTTTTTTTATATATATTCACTCATCTATTAGCACATATAAGACAGACTACTTATATATATAAAATAAATTATTCATAACAATATTATTAGTCTATTTTATATGTCAAATAATGAATGACTACATACAATATGTATAAAATCTTCATCCTAACAAAATTATTGTATAAAATCTCCATCTAAAAAAAATAACTCATTGATGACGGAAGAATATTTTCTTTGTGTCGTTAGAATTGTATTTAGGGTTTTTGGAGCACTAGTTTTCTTTCATCTAGAATATTTTCTTTATGTCGTTAAAATTGTATTTAGGGTTTTTATTTTTCATACACGTCACAGCAGAAATATCACGGACAATTTTATCTATTTTGATTATCGACGTGGCAATATTGTCAGTTTGTGGAAATAACAAGATTACTTGGAAACTGAAAAATCCAGCCTAGTGTGAGTGCTTTGAAATGAAGGATTGCAAATTTTGTTTAGAATTGCCTTCTTAGAATAAAACTAGAAACATAGTAACATTTTATAATTTTAAAAAATCATTAAATGTCATATTTAGTCACTCACATCATAAAATTCTTGCCCCGTCCCCGAGCTTGTGTTGCAGTTGTTTTAAAGTGAAAAATATTTTCTTTATTGAGGTTCAAATGGAAAGTTTACGCAAAATATATTACTATTTGTCAAAAAAAAATATATCTAATTCTTTTCATCAGAAAAGTATATTGTTCTGTAATTTTGATTTAGTATTACCATAATATTTTTCTCTCACTGAACCAAACAGGTTCGTACTTACGAAAATAAAAAATCTACGAAGAAAATTTAGTTCATACTTCTTTTCCTTCATTGAGAAAAAGTTGTTTTGAGGTTGAAATTTGCTTGGTTGATAGTAAAGACAATTCAAAAAAACTGTTCAAATGTCATCTTTGAATTGTTTGATAGATGAGTAGCAATTTTGGTTGATATGAGTGGAATGTATGTTCTTTTGCATAGACTTGGGAGTGTCATCGGGTCGGAAGAACGTAATCGGGTTAGCATTTGTTAGAGGAAGTGGTTGGCATAGTTGTCATTCTTATAGAACGGATGGGACATATGATATCGTGCCCCTTTGTTGATTTGTAGTAAACTAGTGTGTAGGTGGTCGAGATAAAATAAAATAATAAGAGATAATATTGCCTAAATAGGCTCGACATTTTTTTTTCTCTACTTGTATTGTCACACCCTAAATTTTTATATTCTACATCAAATAGTAGTAGACTGTTTTGTAGAATCAATCTACTATTACAATTAGTCGACTGATATGATTTACTGATAGCTTAATAAATTGTCACTTGTCCGATATAAAAGTGTGTATATATGTATAAAACACCATTTTTCTGGTGTAAAAAGGCCAGAATCCTCCAGAGTGCACCTTGTTGAGAGAGAGAAAAAGGGTGAACAATAAGGAGAATCAAGTTTTGTCAAGAATAGAACCCGTGCATGCCAGCTTGGAACCACTGCGAGGCTTTCATGCTGCATATTCTGCTATTTCACCTCGGTTAACCCCGGTACGTCGTGCCAAGAATATTAACTAGAATAATCATTCCATGCATAACTAGCATGATTTAGCATAAATAGGCCTCGAGAATCTACGAACACAATTACATCTCGATATGCACAAATAATACGCCTCACATTTATACGAAATAACTACGCCTCAAATTTCTACAAACACAGCTACGCTTCAAACCTCAATGAATATAAATACGTCTCAAATATCTACACAACAAATATTCCTCGAATATTTAGGAAAATAAATAATATATGAAGAAAATATCATAGCATCTCCGAAACACGAACACGAAATTAACATGCCAAACAAGTCAATATACACACACAAGCTCAAAATTATATTGTTGTTCATAATTTACTCGTACCTCATGAGCATGTTGAATAACTATCAAAATCTTGCCTTTTTTATTTCCCGAAAAATAGCTGACTTTGATTTGCCAAACGAGCCACCTATGCCTCTCGGATCAAGACGCCCCTATATACAAAAATCATTTACGACACATAAGAAATTTATTTCATAATTTTATTTCGACGTACCAAATGTCACGAAAATTGATAAAATAAAAATGAGAAAAAGGATCGACGATACTTAAATCAACACGATGCTCTCGCGATAGTGGTTCACAAAATATAACTCTTGAGTTTGGATGATAACCGGAAGTAGATGAATTATCTCAAAATTCAAAGAAAAAAATATAACCCTCACTTTGCTCCTCCAAACAATCTATCCTCACACCTTGGATTAACATGAACCTATTCACAAAAATCATCTACGACACATAAGGAACACATTTTATAAATTTATTTTAACAGGTCATCCCTATAAGAAAAACGAAGAAATTCAAACGAGAAAATGAAGAGATAAAATTTACATCAATACATAGCCCTTCCGATGGTTAGCTTGAGCAACCGACAAAAGGAGCTGAAATGGAGGGAAAATGGTTGAAATTCACAAACTCATTCTATCACACACTCTCTGTCTCCCTGGCTGGTCAAAAAGAAGAAGCAAAAATGGCTTTTGTCGCTCCAATGATTTGATAAGATAGTGAAAAAGTTGTGAGATCCACATACAAAAATTATACAAACAATTAACATGTAATACTAAACTACACTCAACCTTGACAACAAAATGGAACGTAATAAATAATATTACTATATCTCATACAATAATAATATTTATTTATGCGAAAACAATTATGGAAATTTCCAGAATGTTACATCTTTCCTAAGTTAAAAAATTTTATTTCCGAAATTAACACATTCTACGAAATAAAAATGTATCACAACGAGACTGAAATACTAATACTGATCCCCCACTCAATTGCTTATCGAAACTATCTAATCTCGACCAACTACACACTAATTTACTACAAATCAACAAAAAGGCACGATATCATACGTCCTGTTCGTTCTATAAGAATGACAACTATGCCAACCACTTCCTCAACCAAATGCTGACCCGATTACTTTCTTCCGATCTGATGACACTCCCAAATCTATGCAAAAGAACATATACATTCCACTCATATCAACTATAATTGCTACTTATTTGTCAACCGAAGCCAAACAACATGAATTTTCAAGTATACTCATCCTATCACCCTACTCATGTCAATCGAACATCTCTAAACATTATACGCATTCTTCTCTTTCATCTCCAATCAATATGCTAATCCGAATATCTCTTACTTAAGTTTACACTCCCATTGGCCCCTCATTCAACCCGCAATTCATCACAGAGATATACAATACTCTCATCTCGAAACCCGTCTTGTAACATCCCGGAAAAAAAAAATTCC
>MKEJ01016060.1:0-19119 GCA_001753735.1 Embelia ribes
TTTAATATACATATTTATTTTTATTTATATATATATATTTTTTTAATCGTTCAAAAAATAAATTTTTAATTTTTGTTCACCCCTTGTATCTCCATGGATCCGCCTACGCACATACCTAAAAAGGCCCCGTAAAAAAGTGTTGCCGAAGTAACATTACAATTTTTTCAATCTTTCATTCTATCCAATGATAACTAGATTCTACTATTCCACCACATATATGTTAGTTACACATACACCATCTGTTTCCTTTTCCATTTTACGTCTACTTACTCTAATTTGTCACATACAATTGACACGCATGTTATTAGTCCATGCGCGCATAAATTGGATTGAACACCTCTGACCGCTGGTAATAAACTTCAATCAGCCGTGTACGTTGTAATCAGTCTGAGATGCGGATAAACTGGTCTGGACATCCCTGACTGCTAATAAAAGATAAATGAATAAAACAGTGTTCCTACCAGACCGATTCCATGTGTGGTTGTGACTCTCTAAACACGTACGTACGTACAATCCCAAACGATGGATACCGTTTTATTTGGTCACTTCCATCAACTTATGCCAGGTAAGGTCTTCCTAATTTCAGCTTTTACCACCACAAGAACTAAAGAACGAATGTGAAGAACTCGTAACTAACTGTGAAATAGTTTACTCTTCCTCGGTAACCATAATTTATTTACTTAAGAGCACAATGGGACAAATATAGGCTTCTCCTTGTCAGTAAACACTTCAATTTCTACTTCCTAGATGCAAAGTTAATCAAACGTAAGCAAACAGAAGCGAAGACAAATTCAACTGTTTCAGCTATTTTATTCAATCAATATGTAGTTACTGCTCGGTAAGATGCATTAAGGCTTAAGTTAACTGGTGACAATTTTCTGCAACAGGTTTAAATATGTGATACAATTCAAGGTTGGAACCTTTTATCACATCAGAACGAGAAAAAGAAGAAGAAAGAAATGCAACTACATCACACGTAAAATCATAACGTATGAGAGTAAGGAATCAACTGCCACGAACAAATTGGATTTCATTGATTTAAATTTGAGACAATGGCCTGAACCCTTTGAGGGAACAGAAGCGTAGCTAGGGTACAAAATTTGAGCGAGTAGTAAATAATCAACTAATGATACATGACGAAAGGGCGCATTGAATATATTGCTATAAAACCCCAGACAGATGCATAAACAAATCAAAAAGTTTCAATTACTTAATACAGAAGTAACATACTAGCGATGGTTGCCACTAACACGGTGAGCTTACTCAATGGCTGATGCAATTGTTTCTTCATCTGTTGGACGCCAAAATGTTTTTTGGACGCATAGCAATCCCTCATTATCCTTCGAGTAGGTCAAACGGATCTTCCATTGGAGAGACTTGGCCAAACTCTCAATCTCAGATACAATATCAACTTTATCACGTATAATCAAATGGCCTCCTGGCCTTAAAATCCTATCAACTTCAACGAACACGGGAAGTATTTTGCACCTGAATCCAATAAAGTTATCTCAGTTACTTAAAGAAGAAGATAAAGTTAAAAGATTGTGTAGACGCTTTGACCGGTTTCACATATTTGGAGTTCATCCTTTCCAATAAAACTCGTGCCAATATGTTCGTTAGCTGTGGCAAATCAACGACTACAGTACACATTTTGTAATAGTCTAGACACAGTAACCTGCAAGAGAAGTGAGAAAACACAAACCTTTGCTTGACATTAGAGAAAAGATGATCGGCATGTAGAAGATCATAAGTTCTGGGGTATGTACTGAATGATTCACACCAATCATGGTAAATTCCGATGAACCCACGGTCATATATCAGTGGAAGTGTATCTGGCGAAGTGATAGGAACGACATTCATGACCCAAACATTAAGGTCTTTCAAAGCTGCAGCAAATCTAAAAGCCCAAAAAAAATATATAAAATATAAATTAAATCAGAATAATGTCTACAAGAAGAAAAAATGATCTTTCATTATACAGAGAAAAGCTGAATTATACGACTAAAAACAATAGCAGCAACAAGATTGCCAATAAAATAACAAATCATATTCCATTCAGCTTGCAAGCACATGGTTCGTCTAATTACCATAACAAAGTGATAGCGCTGCCACAGACATCTTTTTGTTACTTTACCAAGTAAAATTCACTATTGTCACTGATTTCAATTTTCATAATAAATTAATACCTTCTCTAAAATTCTCACAAGTAGGATGTCTTATAATAAAAAACCCATACAAATTGTTTCTAGAAACTTCAAGACAAATAGCTTACCCTCCATAGACGGCCTTCATGTCCATCACGTTCCTCACTGAAGACCAGCTAATTCCCATGCCGTTCATGTAAGACATAGACACAACATGCTTCCAGTGCTTGTAGTCCTCAGCAAAGTCCTCTGGAGCTGCCTTACCATATACTCCCACCTCAGAGCTCTTCAACCAGCTTGGTGCTTTCTCTGCCCTAAGTGGCCATTCTTCTGGCCATTTGGATGTGCGCTGCTTTGAGCCCACTGGAACTTTGTGAATGCATGCCTCAAGGGTCACATTCCTGAAAGAATGGCCAACAACAAACAAGTAAGAACAGAAGCATGCAACAAGGTTAGGAACAAAAGAAAAAAGGCTCCACTTTGGAACTTGAAGATTTAAAATCCTTGGTAATTTGGATATTTGATAGTGTTTTGTAGGTACCAGTCCAAGAGTGTCATGATTTGAAATCCACATGTGTATTGCACTTGGCCTTTGAAATCATGTATTTCAAATGACTAAGGTTTCATCATGAACTAGAAAAATATCGAATTATATTCATGTCAAGCCACTCCAGGGATTCATTGGTATCATAATATACTCTATTCACTCGTACTCAATCCCAAATTCTTATGGATTTCGAATTCATATATACAGAATCCAAATTAGCCTAAAACAACAAACAGAAAACTTATAAGCATTGAGATCTACCAGCAACCAAGTGCAGGCCCTTACCTTCACCACGCACGACGCTCCATTTCATGGTTCATATTCATATATGCACATTGATCATTCTGGATGCGGATATGATATATCTAGGATTACGAAGATATAGAATATGAACACTAATTTCAATGTTCTAACAATGTATTTATGTATTTTTAAATGTTCAGATGAGAAGATGCAACTTGTATGCCACCCTTTCCAAAGTAACAACTTTTCCACTTCTACCAAAGGTCAATCAGAACAAGAAAGTAGCATATGAGTAATTAAAAATTCTACCATGCTGCATCGGGGTCATCGGAATCTTTGCACAGAGGCGGCTGATTCTTTGTTCTTTTCTCATAGCATTCATTGGAAGTTGGCTTTCTGAAAAAAGCCACACCCACCTCATTCAATTTGTCCTTCTTCACTGTCACCAAGTCCCAGCACATTGACTTTGTCAGTTCGGACATAGCTGCCATAAGTTTTCACAGAGAGAGCAAAATGAGAAACAGACTAAGAAGAAATCAACTGAAAGAATTAATATATAATTCTTCAATTAACTTTCTGAAAAGAGAAATTTGTATCTGCAAACTAACCTGTCCAAATGCCAGAATTTTCTGGGTCCTTTCTATAAACAGGAGTGGCAGACCACACAAAATATCCGCCAGGTCGCAGTAGACGATTTAACTCTAAGAGAAGTTTACCACCTGCATTGCCATCAAAATGACTCTATAAGATGCAAAGAAAATCTTACTTCATACTCCTCACATTCACATCCTGTGATAGTTTTCCCTAGATATTAATTGCGGAGCTAAACCCCGTAACTTATCGATATTCAATTTGGTTTTCCCATGGACATGGAGAGGGACGCATAAACATGTCCAACAAGTAATATGTGTCCCCAAAAAGGATCATGGAAACAAACTAAAAAGGTGAAGGCAAAGTTGCCAAAACCAAGATTATAAGGTGGGAACACCCAGAAATTTTGATCATAAGATTATAAAAGCAATTTCAACAAATAAATCTCAATTTCATATGATCTTTTTGTACTAAACAGCTAAACGTGTTGATTTCTATTATTTGCACAATTTCACAGCTCAAAATCCCAAATAATTCCTTTTTCAGAGAGAAGGTATTTGGATAACACTTTTTACCCCTAGCATCGTATAATCAGATGATTTATGATTTAAACTGCACTTCTGATATCCACGATAGGGGTTAGATTGGCGCATGTAATTGTTGAACTAACATGAATTTGTGTGCAAAAGTCAGGGATTGTAATTTTACAAAACTGGAAAACTAACATGTGCAGAGGAATACCATACCTTCAATATGCCAAGGGACTCTACACCTTGCACAATGGATGGCATCAAAAACCTTACTGGGATAGGGTAGTCTTGTGGTACCCATAACCGATGATAGAGCAGGAATACCCCTTTCAAGGGCAAATTGCACTTGTGCTTCATGCTCGTCCTTGGGAGCAAATGACATGGCAAGTACTTCTCTTTCAAAAAGATATCCTCCAAAGCTGGCTACCCCACATCCAACATCCAATATCACTCGTGTTCGTTTACCCCAAGCAAGTTTAGGAAGAGACTGCATTCCACATAAAATTTTGTCACAAGAATCCAAATGATAAACTAGGATAAGATGAGACCAAAGGTGTAACATATTTTCAATCACCAGAGATGTGGGTGTGCTATCATATAAGTATATATAGGTGGGTAAAGTAAAATACATGGGTTTAGCCACTATGAAATCAGAGCATAGAATGCTTGCGCAAAAACAGGCTTATAGTAAAAAGAAACAAATATATACACAAATATGGTACAAAGACAAACTAAAAGAAGATAGATTAATCAACAGTACAAGTCTTCAATACTAACCTTCTGGAGGAAATCTATGTAATGAAGGGCACCATTTTTAAATTGAGTTCCACCACCAGGAAAAGTGAGGTATTCTCCCGAGACTTTTACCCAATTTTGATGCCCCTTAACCGCTGCAAGCTTTGGATGGGGCACATTATAGTACCATATCTACAGAAAGTAACAAATTCTGCATTTAAGCGAGAGTGTAACTTCCGCTTTTAACAATTTTAAAATACATGTATGCAAGATAAATTCTACCTTTTCTCGGCTTGTGGGCCATTTAATTGATTGCTTGTATCCCTCTGGCAGTGAAACTAGGCAAGTAGGAACTTCATCAGGGCAGTGCCTCTCTCTATGTTCATAGTGTGCTGTACTATGAAGCTTTCTGATTACTTTTACATTGTCAAGACAGGGAATATAGTCAGGACCAGCAGTGACTTTACAGACTTTCCACTTATGTTCGGTGTCGACAGACAAAGCAGATTTTTGTGATTTCTTCTCATTTTCAGATTCTGTTGCTTGAGTTGACCAAGGCCCTTTTTTCGTTGTGGCCTCAGTCAAAATCTCAGATTGGGCTCCTGTGGGTAAAATTTCATTTGAACCGTCTTTTTCCTGGCTTTCCACTTTGTTTTCACCAGAACTTTCTTCTGACCCCTGATCTTGATTTTCTTCAATATTCTCCTCCGTCTTACCATCATCCTCATGCTTTATGTCCTCTGTGTTTCCCTCTTCGCCTCCTGAATTTGACTCCCCGCCTTCAGAACTCTTTTCAGTATTTCCTGAATCTGTCTCCCCCTCAGAATTTGATTCTGATTCTTCCGTTTTTCTTTCTCGGTCATTTTCATTCTCAGTTTTTCCTTCCACGTTCTCCTTTTCAGGATTCTCATTCGAATTTTCATCAACCTTATTTTCCGACCCTGAATTGCTTTCATCCTCATCGGTTTTGGAATTATCCTCCCCTTGGGTTGCATCTTCTGGTAAATCACCAGGACTGTCTTCAAATGGTTTGGAGTTTTTCTCAGATACTTTCTCTTCCAACTCACTTGTAGTCTTCTGAGAAGACAGCTCAGAATTCTGAACTGGAACCACAGATGACGACATGAGCATCCAAACTCCAACTAAACATAACCCAGCAAAAACGACAACAGTCACTGTGGAACAGTAACTATTTGATTTTCTCCCATCAACCCGGTATTTCACTACCGCCATTTTAGGCACACAATCTTCAAGCCGTTTATATAGGCAAAACAAAGCACAATGAGACGATGAGCCGAAGGTAGATCAGTCTAGAGTTAGACAAGGAATCTGGCGATCTGACATAGCAACTGAAAAAAATGAGATGATAAAAACAAAATGGGAGGTAATCACATCATGATATGGTATGCAGTTAGGTAAAGTATATGATTTCCTTATCAATTTTTTATCCATGCAGGCTAAACACAACACATGGGGAATATTGGGAGTTTTGGACAGATCAAGTTTCATCCAATAGCTCAAAGAGATAGACTAGGTACCAATAAAGTGCTCAAGATTAAGCCGCATCAGGTCAAATGTCAAGTGAAGGATCTAACCTGATGCAGCTTGTCCTACATGCCAGAGTCTAGACAATCGGATGAATAACGGGTACGATCCAGTGTTGCCGCATCAAATCAAATGGAATCGGGATGGTCTTGATCTGGCGTGGATTAATCTTAACCGTTGGATCAGTTATGGAATAATAATTATCCATTATTTTGTGCTAACTCAAAGGGCTTTAGGATCCCATTTGATCTAATTTGGCTCAGTCTAGAACACTCGATTGGTGCCCATTATTGATCGGTCGGTTAGCATCTAGAACACGGCTTGTTCTAGACACTAACCAACCAGATCAATAATTGGTAGTACGACAGAGTGAACCGCATCAAATCAAATGGAAACAGGAAAATCCTAACCTGGCATGGCCTAATCTTGACTGTTGGATCAGTCATGGAATAAGAATTGTCCAATTTTGTTCTCAATCCCCAAAATGTTCCCCTCCTTGGAAATTGATTTACATATAGACAATCATGCACTAAAATTTACAACCACTTTATGCGGTTCGATCTTGTGCATAAAAAGTGTTTTGTACAATTTCTGCATATTATTTTTTGTAAATATACCATTACTCAAAAAGTTTTACCAATTACCACATCAAGCCAATTATATGAACCCTTTTTTCACAATCGACACACCTTTCACAGTACCAAATCAAGTAAATTCGAAAACAAGCTTTATTAAACGCACCAAAAAGGCAAAAACAAAAAAAAAAAGAATCAAATCAGTATCAACAACACTTCAACTGAACCAACTAAGCATATGAATCCTACTAACCAATAAACCAACAGAAAATTACTAAAGAGAATATATTTTTTTTCTTTAATACCAGATATTTGGGAAGATGTAGTGTCTGGTTGGGATCTAATCGGCAGATCAAGTGCTTATGCTCTTTTTTTGTCAGTATATGATAATTAGTGAGGAGCTTAGCAAGAATATTACTGACGAAAGAATGGGTGGAAATGGCGGAGACTTATGACATATGGCATGTCTACCGGAGAGAGAGAGAGAGAGGGAGAGGGAGAGGGAGAGAGAGATCCATGGAGTCGCGTAGGCCAATCGGGTGATAAATAGGATTTCTTTTCTTCTAGTTTAGGATGGATTACACTAATGGTTTCTACAGTTTCAGTTAAAATACTTGGAATTCCTAAATTTTAAAAATCAGAAGGATCTAGTCCAAAAAGTTAAGAAAAGCGGCACTTTTTTTCTTTTTGAAGCTTTTTCAAAAGTTTTAACGTGCTCAAATTTATAGAATATATCACTATAAATGGTCATAAAAAAGTAATTTAGCGATATATGAATAGGGAGAAATAAACTAATTGGATTATTTGATGTATTTTTCGTAATTTACAACAATTTTTTGCTTTGTCAAATATTCTCACCATCCCATTTTAATAGTTTTATTTCCTTTTTCATCGTGATTCAGAAATATTAATTAAATTTATTGAAATTTTAAAAAAAATTTACTCTATTTTTCCCAATATACCCCTTATTAATTCTACCTATTTTATACAATTGATGAAGTAATTAAATTAATACAATAAATAAGGTTGTTGAACCAAATGGCAAACTAAGAGTCAATTATCTAGTAATTTTTTTTCCTCTTTTTCGAAAATGTGTTGATATATATAATAAATGAGCAAGTGACAATCATAAGAAAAGCACTGAAAATAAAGTGTGAGAAAAAAATACGACACCGCAATGTATTGGTAGGACCCCTAAGTCCACTTTTTAAGGTTGTACACTTTGAGTTTCCTTTAGTATGAAATGTAAACCTTCATACCTAAATGACCGATTAGTCTTTCGGGTCCTAACCGTAACTGAAACCAAATAGCTTACCGGATACTACTTGAAACCTAACCGTTGAGCTACCCAAATTTCCTCATTCAAACTTGCACTCACAACCCGAACACAAAACCTCTTAAACTATCCAAAAACTCACTCGAGCTTGAGAGTTTATAATCTACTCTCAAGTTCTACAATAATGATAAATTGAAAATCCCACTCAATATGCCCTTACAAATTGATTTACAATGGATTTTACTATAAGAACAAGTGAAAGGGAACTTGAAAGAATAGTTTTTTTGCTTTGCTTTTAGCTTTTGAGCACTTGAATACTTGGTTGGAGAGCTTCAATAGAGTATATGACTGTTATATATCATATATGGAAGAGAAATGATCATTGGAGAGGTTTCTTGTTGTCCCCAACAAAAGCCATCACTAGATATGTTGTCTGTCTTCAAATATGTCGATTAATTTTACATATATATAGACTAATTTTTAATAAATCAATCGATTTTGTGAATAAGTCGATTGATTTGTTACTTATGATTTTTTGTTGTAAAAATAGTCTAGTATTTATATTATATTACTTATCAGTCGATTATTTTTATAAATATGTAGATTGAGTTGACTAAAAGTAAACCTTAGCTTATTTTCTACTTTTGAACTCCCGCTTTTCCAACTTTTGAACTTATAAGCCGATTTATATGAGTAAGAGTCGACTTATTTCCCAGTTTTTCATCAAGTAATAGCATTTCCATGGATCAAAGCATTTTCGAGCTTTTCTGTAAGTCTGAGACCTTTCATAAATACTTGTTTAAATATTAGTACGACTATAAATCTCGATTTTGTTGATTTTCATTTTAAATATGTTATCTTTAAAAATCAAATAAATCATTTTAATTTCAATCATTGGGGTAACAAACTCTCCCTTTTTTTATGATAATAAACAATTTGAAAATAAACTCGATGTTGCTCCCCTACGCAAGTGCATATTTGCTAATAATGGGAAGTGAAATATAGATCATATTGTGTTGAAAAGTGAGAAAGATTTAAGTATCTAAACATGTGATGATATAGTTTCGATATGTACAATATATGATAATGTAGTGCGTCAATTCTAATGAACACATTGTGTAACAATATATGCCAAACATAATAGCAATCGTTCACATGATTCCAAAAAGATATTAAATGAAACCAAACAAATCGTGATAATAACATAACCAAAAATGTCCATCAAATCATCCATGTAACCATGGCCAACAACCAACATAAACATGAGTTTAAATAACCATGGCCAAAACATACATAAGGCCATCCAATAAAAATAGAACATAAAACAAAGAAAAACAACAAAGGGTCTTCATAAGATCTTCAAGGTTGTTCTCCCTCTTTGTCGTCATCAAAAAGTGCCCTACTTCGAGTTGTCATCATACTCCTCCGAGCTATCAACATACTCCGAAGGTCCCGGGGCATCGAAAAGGGAACTCTTCGTGCACCGAATCGCGATGCTCATAGAAGTACGCCATTTGTGCAACAGGTTGCTTGTTTTGTGCCTCGATCTCGGCAAGCTTACTTCATCTTCCGAACAAATCCATGTGTATTAATTCGAGACATCTCGTGGTGGATATGATATTTTTAGCATAAAAAGAGACTCTAGTTTGTTTTCCTAATTAGCTTATGATAATCATGATATTTATGCTTAGTTTAAGTAATAAAAAGATCATTTCATAATTAATATTTCAATAAAATATATTTGACATGGCAAAATATTTATACAATGATATTTTTTGCTTCATTGAAAATTATGCGTTTAAAACCCTGAAATTAATCTTGATTAATTTTCGTATTGTTAATCGCAGTTTAAAACATTTATTTGGATCAAGAAAGAGATTAATTGATCAAACATAAACCCAACAAAATCAATCAAGGATGCATACATAAAGTCCAAAGCAACTTTTAAGCCCAAAGAAAAAAGTTACTTAAAGCCCAAAAGTAAAAATGAGTTACAAATTCACCATAAAAAAGGACTTGTTCATATTTGGACCGTAAATTTTGCCACGGAATTCGGATTTTGACATTCTTTATAGTTTCAGAAAGCTCAGAAAATGATCTACAATTTTTGTTCAGAGGTTTTTGTCCAATCTCGACGTTTTGGTAGCGAAAATCAGCATTGAAGAATGTAAGGCCCTACTAATTTTTTTTAAGGTTTATAAACGTGGAACGTTATGTGTAACAAGGTAACGAGTGTTGATGAGATGCATGATGGGTTTAGAGTTTCAAACGAAATAAAGTAACTTTGTGAATAATATTTTTTGAATAGTATTTTAGTATTTTGCGCTATTTTTTTATTGGAAAGGTATTTCAATTATCTACAACTTTTGTATTTTGACCAAAAGCTAATTCGAAGTAAAGATGAATAGATCGAAGCAATAGTTCGATAGATCGAACTGGTGAAAATTTGGCCAGTGGACTTCGATCAATCGAAGTCCAATTTGATTGATCGAACTGTTAAAATTCTAAGTTGATATTTCACGTGTGGAGGCAAAACACACACATAGGATATTACTTTATTTGACGATCCAAGTGTGGAATCTAATTCTACTATTCGTTCTTGTCATGGTGAGGTAATTTTCTCTCGAATCCATTCCGAGTCTCTTTATCTCCTAGCAAGCCCTAGTTAATTAGTCAATTAAGTGCAAATTACGTATGTTTTTCATATAGGTGATTGTAAAATTGGTGTTGATTCCAGTAGAGGTAGAAGTTAGGGCTTTTCATTGAACTTATCGATGAGTCATGTGTTAAAACTTAGGTGCAGTTAGAATTACTGTCTTTGTGATTAGAACGACAACTTGTTATGTTATTATATGCTTGATTGATATATTTGTTTACGTGCCCTAGTTGTGTGATAGAGATGTATGCTATTGGGCGATTACAAATTGAGCATGAGCATGAGCATAAGCATGAGATATGTGTATTTTCAAATGTGAAAATGAGTTTTGAATAATGACAACTAAACGTTATTTTTAGAGGGTGTCGAGTAATGGCACTCTAATGTGCCAAAATAGGGTGTTGTAGATTGGCTCTATTTCGTGATACTTTAAACTCTTTACGCGTAAAGTTATGGGAATATGGTATGCCCATGGTGTATTTTAAAATGTGTAATAATTGTGAAATTTGAGAATCGTAAAACTGAGCATGATGAGCATGTGACATTTGATGGTCATGTGGCATAGTATGCATACGATATTTGATGTTGTGAAGTGTGAACTTATTGTTGTGTGTAACATAATTACTTGAGTTTCTAAGCTCGCAAATTCAGTAAGACTTACCACTTGTTTGGGTTATTTTCCCATGTATTTTACCCCAAGTAGGTACATCTATTGGTGGACCACATTTTCAAGGTTAGAAGTTGTGTTGAAGCTTACTCGGATAAAAGAATTGTGTTATATCTTTTCTTTTCAGAATAAGATTATTTATCTTTCTTTTCAAGTTGTAGGTCATCGAGCCAAGATGATAAGTTATTTTGAGATTTTTTGTGGTATTTTCAAATAAATTGGACAAGTTGTTTTTAGCCCGAAAAGATGTTAAATAAGACTGTTGAAAATTATGTTATTTGAGATTTATTTCTTTCCATTATGTGCGATATTGTGGGAGTAACGTGCTAGGGATGTGGTGTGAAATTCTTAGGCGTTACAAAGAAATTTCTTATGAAAGTAAAAAGTAACTTTACTCATTCAAAATATGACATATTATTAATGGTGTTACTTAGTCAATGGTATTAGTCAATGGTGTTAATGAGATATGACACCTTACTGCATGCATTCAAGATATTTTTCCAAAATCTACCCAATTTTTTTTATGATTGAGATAATTTATATTTATAATAATTTTTTTATCTCTTTATGATAAAATAATGTGTATTTTTATTCTATAAATACCCCTTTTGCTATGTATTTTAGCCATCCCTTTTTCTTACAAGCTTTCCTAAGTTTTGGAAGTCTCTCCCTCTCTTCTTTATATTTTCTAAATTTTCTTAAATTGTTGTAATAATATTATGGAAGTTTAACTTTCATAAAGGCTTTTAAAAGGGTTACTCTCCATTTTCTTATAATATGCTTGATTTATAACAACATTTGATTTTAAATGAAAAACATTTTGTTCATATTATGGTTGTTCACATTTAAGTAAAGTTTGTTAATTATTGTAAATTGTTAAGTTTGACTAGTTTTAGACGAAATACAATTTTGGCACATCTAGTGCTTATTAAGAACTTTCTAGTTTATAAACTCAAATTAACTGTCTAATAATAACCATTTCTCATATTTTAATCTTATCATTATCCATTTGTAAAAATTTAACTATTTTTTATAAGTGTTGAGCCTTTTAATAAATCAAGCATTGAAAATAAAATGGTGGAAAATAATCAACATTTTTGTTAAGTGAAAATTTATTCACTATAAAGAATCTCAAAAACAAAATATAAAAAAAAAAATCGGATATTTCTTTTTAGAATAGAACATTATTTCTCATCGTCTCTAAAGAAACTTTTCATCTTCTCTTTCCAAATACAAAGCTTTATCACTTTCAAACTTGTTACTTTCTAAGTAGTTTTAAACTCTAAGTGGACGATAATACTCGAATTTATTGAGAAAACTAGCTACAACAACCACCTATATTAGGGTGACTTCGAGAATAGACAAGTTTTTGGGCCGTTGCCGGGGAGTCTTGAAAAAAATCAAGTCTTCAAAGCTTTGTAAATTTATTGTTGATTATTTCTTTTAATTTGCCTAAAAAAATATATAAATAAAATATAATTAGTAATATATTATATAAGCTTTGGTAGTGAATATCTCACCATTACGGTTTACCCTTGGTTATGAATATCCTTCTTTTGCAATTTTATTTTTTGCACTTTAAATTCTAGTAATTTTTCTTTTCAAAGCCCCAAAATTGAATATTCCGTTAGGCATCACTGGTGGGAGACGTCACTCTAATGGTTTTTTTTTTTTTAACTTACTTACTAACCATCTAACTACTAACTATCTAACTTTGTTTTATTCATGTTTCGTTTTTTTTTTCTTTTTCCTGAAAATGCTACTATCCAACCAACTATATATGTGTTACTCTATAATGTATAGAAATTTTTTATTTGCAATATTTTCATTTTCTTGATTCTTGCATTTAAAAAAAATTAAAAATAAAATTATTAGTTTATGTCATATTGGATACTCCTAGATAAGAGTGCATGTCTAGTTAGGACACAAGAGTCTTAATATTACTCAGTCATAGATCAAAGTTCTAATAGTAACCAAATGAAGAATATGCAAAACCTACAAAATGATCTTAATACCGAGCAAACTAATAACAAGCAAAATGAGTACGATCATAGGAGTAATGCAGGAGATAATGTAGTAGATATAGAACCTAAAACGCTATGCTAATATCTCGTGCCCGAATGCGAACCTACACCATCTTGCATTATTTTGCCTCAAAATATAAATCATTTCAATTTCAAACCAGGAATGATTCAACTACTTCCAACTTTTCATGGTATGGACTCAGAAAATCCATATTTGTTTATAAAAGATTTCGAAGATTTATGTACAACAATAAAAAATACAAATTGCGAAACAAACGTTATTAGGATTAAATTATTTCCATTTACACTAAAAGATATAGTAAAAGATTTCTTAAATGGCCTTAAACCTTTTTCTATCCGAACATGGCGAGACATGACAACTGAATTTTTCAAGAAATGTTTTTTTGTTCATAAAGCAAATACTGTTAAAAGAATGATTATGTATTTTGCTCAAAGAGATGGTGAAAGCTTTTATTTATGTTGGGAACATTTTAAAGATCTTTTAAATGCATGTCCATACTATGGTTTTGAAAAATGACGTATCATAAGTTTTTTCCATTATGGCTTAAACACGCAATTTTGACAATTTGTCGATATGATGTGCCAATGTCAATTTTTAAACAAACAACCGGATGAGGCTTTTGATTATTTAGATGCTCTTTCTGATAATGCACAAACTTGGGAATCTCTATGCCCCCCTAAAATCGATCAAAAAATGATACAAGAAATACATCTTCCATTGGAATAAAATACCAATTAAACGAGAAAAACGCTTTAAATGCTAAATTGACCGCTTTAAGTAAAAAAGTTGATGAATTAATATCTAAATAGGTTAACTAAGTTCCAATCAAATCTGTCAATATTTGTGGAGTATGCGCTGATGTAGGTCATTATACTATAGAATGTCTTCTAATATCTACTTTTGAAAATATGAAAGCGGAACAAGTTAATGTTTTAAATCAAAATATAGGAGGCCAAAAAACAATCCGTATTCAAACACATACAATTCAAGTTGGAAAAATCTTGGAAAGATAAATCTCTCCCCAATTCACAATACCAACACCTATAAAATCATGTTCAACAATCTTACTAATTGTATAATCTTCCTCAATCACAACCTACGGAAAAAAATTTAGCGGATACATTAAATCAATTCATGCAATTCTCTCAAAAGAATCAACAAGATCACTATGCGCTAATATCACAAAATGCACAAGTGATAAAAGATTTACAAACGAGTATTACCCAATTGACAAACTCTTTACAAGTGCAAGAAAAAGGAAAGTTTCCCACTCAACCTAGGCCAAATTCACAAAGATAATTCCAAATCACAAATATAGTGTTCGCTTCGGGGCAAGAAATTATTTCCAAACAAGTTCAATCCATCACGGTATTAAGAAATGGAAAAGAAATCGATAAAATTATACATGCTAAGGTCTCTATTCCTAAGGTGACTTTTTGTGATGTAGTTGTTGATACTCCATCATCTAAAGCGAATGAAGAATACGGAGTAGAAAAAAATACTAAAAAGAGTTTAGAAAGCGAATCTCAAATGTATGAAAATAAAGTAATGGAAAAACAAATGAATGCTATTCCAAAGTGTCCGATTCTTGCTCCTTTTCCGCAAAGACTACAAAAACCCACATCACACAACCATAATTCCGAAATATATGAAATGTTCAAACAAGTAAAGATTAACCTTCTTCTTCTAGATGCAATTAAACAAGTTCCTTCTTATGCTAAATTTTTAAAAGATTTATGCACAATTAAAAGACATCATCACGTTAAGAAGAAGGCCTTTCTTATAGCTCTAAAATACAAAGATCTAGGTTGTCCGACCATTTCATGTACCATAGGTAATAATAAAATCGAACAAGCCTTACTTGATCTAGGTGCTAGTGTCAACCTTTTGCCATATTCAGTTTATGAACAACTTGGATTAGGTGAGTTGAGTCCAACTCGAGTAATCTTACAATTAGCTGATAGGTCCACTAAAGTCCCTAGAGGAATAGTTGAATACGTCTTAGTTCAAATTGAAAGCTTTTACTTTCCCATTGATTTCACCGTTTTAGATACACATCCAGATTCTAGTTCTACATCGAACATACCTATCATTTCAGGTTGACAATTTCTAACAACATCAAAAGCATTAATTAATTGCAGAAATGGAGTTGTGAAACTAACATTTGGAAACATGACTTCCGAGTTGAATATATTTAACGTGTCAAAATAACCATGTGAAGAAGAAACCATACATGACGTAAACTGTATAGATACCTTTGTTCAAAGTATGCTTGAAGAATCATTCACTAATGATCCTTTGAAATTGTGCCTCATAAATAGTTGCAGAGACGAATTAAAATTTCTTACGAAAATTTTGGATGAATGTAGGTCCCATCTTAACACAGGTGAAATAAATATCTTTAATAATTGGAAACCTAGGTTCGAATAATTGCCACATAGTGAGTCAAAACCAACGCCTTCAAGTGAAAGTCCTCTCAAGTTAGAACTTAAAATATTACCTTCTTCTCTTAAACATACTTTCTTAGGAGAGAATGATATAGTAATTTCTTCATCTTTAGAAGTATGTCAAGAAAGAAAATTGTTACAAGTTTTTAAAAATCACAAATTGGCCATTGGTTGGTCAATTGTGGATCTTAAGGGCATAAGTTCTTTGGTGTGTACACGTCATATACATCTAGAGGAAGATAAAAAATCGTCTAGACAACTCCAACGTAGACTTAACCATAATATGAAGCAAGTAGTCCGGACAAAAATTCTTAAAATGTTAGATGTTGAAATTATCTATCCAATTTTTGATAGTCAATGAGTTAGTCCAACCCAAGTTGTTCTAAAAAAATCCGGCGTCACAATAATTGAAAATGAAAAAAATGAACTTATCCTGACACCAGTCACCACAGGATGGCGCGTTTTCATTGACTATTGAAAATTAAATACCGTAATACATAAAGATCACTTCCCGTTCCCATTAGTCGATCAAGTTTTAGAAAGAATCGCATGTCATGGATATTCAGGTTACAATTAAATTGAAATTGCTCTTGAAGACCAAGAAAAACTACTTTTACTAGTCCTTTTGGTACATTTGCATATGAAAGGATGCTTTTTGGTCTATGTAATACCCCCACTACTTTTTTGAAATGTATGATGTCACTTTTTAGTTACATGGTAGACAAATTTTTAGAGGTATTCATGGATGATTTTACGGTCCTTAGTGAAAATTTTGATCAATGTTTAACAAATCTAGAAGAAGTTTTAATTCTATGTGAAGAAACAAATTTAGTGCTTAATTGGGAAAAATGTCACTTTATGGTTAATCATGGCATAGTCTTAGGTTATATCATTTCTGCTAAGGGTATGGAAGTAGATAAAGCAAAAGTTGAACTTATCGAAAAATTATCACCACCTAAAACCATAAAAGATATGCAATCCTTTTTAGGACACGCAGGGTTCTATATGATCTTTCCACCTTTCTTGTATCATTTGACGAATTTGTAAAATCTACAAGCGAGTAGCACTATATATTCATTGTCACTTTACTCCTTATCGGAATCTTCCGGGATGGTACTTTTGAGAGTGATCCCTTTGTTTTTCTTATCCTTTTTTTCTCACTCATCATCTTTGGCTATCGTCATCTCGTGAGTAATTAGAGAGCCAACCAACTCTTCAAGTGTGAAAGTCTTAAGGTTACATGCTTCCAGTATTGTTGTAACTTTATCATGCCAAACTCAAGTAGACACCTAAGAATCTTTATAACCTTTTTCTTCAAAGAATAAACTTTAGCAAGTACGGTTAAATCATTAATTAAAGTGGCAAAGCATAAATGTATGTCAGAAACGGACTCGTTTTCTTTCATGCGGAAAAGTCCATAATCATGAACAAGCGTGTTGATGTATGTCTCCTTAACTTGCTTTGTACCTTCATGTATGACCTCTAACTTGTCCCAAATTTCTTTGGCACTATAGCATGATGAAATTTTATTATAATCAGTTGCATCTGTAGCCAAATCAATGCATTCATGGCTTTAGTGTTTGTTTGACAAGACTTGGCTTTATTCAGAGTAAAATCTTTTAGCTCTTTTAAAACTTTTTCTTTAGACCCATCGTCGAGTATAGCCATAAATGATGCTTTTCAAAGTTTCTATGTCATATACGGTGAGAAAGATTTTCATGCATGTTTTCCAATATGTATAGTTTGAGCCATTGAAAAAAAGAGGTTCCGTGGTAGAATGACCTACAACAATGTTAGTTCTCATGAAGTTTGCCATATATTGAAACTCAATAGTTTGTTAAAACCAAAAAATGTGAGTCCTACTCCGATACCAATTGTCGAACCAAATGGCAAATCAAGAGGGGGCTGCATTGGTTTTCTTTACAAAATATCGAGTAAAAACCTTTTCCAATTTCTCGAAAGTGTGTTGTGATATGACTGTGAATGAGCAAGTGATAATCCTAAGAAACGTATTGAAAAATAAAGTACAAGAAATAAATACGACACTGCAATATATAGTGGTTCGATAATAGTCTTTCCCGACAATGAATCAGTAGGACCCCTATGTCCATTCTTCAAGGTTATACGCCTTGAGTTCCCTTTAATATGAAATATAAACCTTTATATCCTAAAGGAGCGGTTAGTCTTTCGGGACCTAACCGTAACCTAAACCAAGTAATTTATTGGATACTATTTGAAATCCTAACCCTTGAGCTACCTGAGTTTCTAGTTTGAGCTTATGCTCACAACCCGGGCACAACTCCTCTCAAACTACCCAAAACTCATTCAAGAAAGAAAATGAAAGTTTATAATCTACTTCCACAGATTATAACAAAGTCTAATATGAAAATTTTACTCAAATAAACCTTTACAAACTGATAACAAAGTTGAACAAGTATGGAAAGGGAACTTTGAGCTTTTGACATTTTGGCTTTTTACTTTAAAGCTTCTCTTTCTTGACTAATTCTTACTTGTTAATGTCAAATGAGAGTTATGAGAGCACATCATCAGATTTAGGGAGATATACACGTTGAGGAGGTTGCTTGTTATCTCTTGGAGAATTCGACACAAAGCCGTCAAAGTGGAAAGTTGAAAATTGCATTGTCTAGAATTGTCTGATGGCGTTGAGTAGGATGTCTGATTATTATCTGTCAGTAGGCTACGGGCACCCGTTAGATACATGGAAAATGCCTTCGATTTTTTTTTCAAATTTTTGGCTCAATTCTTAACCCTGGACATGTTTGTCTACAGGGTTATCCATTGGCTCAAGCCGTCAGACGTGCCATTGGACAGATAGAAAATCTATCCAATTAATTGACTCGAGTTGTAACTTTTAGATCCATTTCACACTTGATAATAAATCAATTTGAAGGACTAAAATATTGTACATACTCAACACAAATGTTAGTATAACAATAAGAAAAGAATTGTATATTTTTCACATTTTTGTAACCATTAAAAAAATAATTTGATTTTAATTTTAAAACCTTGAGGTAACAAACACCCCCTTTATGATGACAATCCTTATGTGAAATTTAGATAATTTCTTGCTCAATTAAACGCATAATGTGATAACGT
>MKEJ01016064.1:0-11934 GCA_001753735.1 Embelia ribes
TCCATTGATTGTGTGTCTTCGGTGTAGGAAGAAAAGATATATACAGGCCAAGTGTTCGGAGGGGTTCTCAGTACCAGCGATTCCAAGTAGTCAGCCTACCCCTAGGCCACCACATCTTAGTCCTTCTTCTGTATTTCATCAGAGTGGTGGTGGATATCGATGGGGTTATTAGAGTGGCGTTGGACTCAGTGGCTTCCAACAGGGCCAGTCATCTCAAGCTCGAGCTTATGCCTTACTTCAGACTATTAATGTGGAGGATCTTTCTATCGTGAGAGGTATGATACCTTTCTTATCTTCTTGGGCACATGTATTATTTGATACTGGTGCTTATCGTTCTTTCATAAATGCTCATTTTGCATGCATGTTAGAAATACCTATGGAGTCGTTAAGAGAGCTTATGTTGGTAGATACGCCTCGAGATCGTACTTTTTGTATTGAAGAAGTATGTAGGAATTGTAAGTTGTTGATCGCAGATCATATATTCGTATATGATTTCATTGTGTTTGGTATGTGAGGGTTTAACATCATTATTGGTATTGACTAGTTAGCTGACTTTCATGCTGTTATTGATTGTGAAAGACGTAGGGTGTTGTTGAAAACACCGGATGGAGTTAGCGTTTGTTTTCAGGTAGAACACAATCTTGTACTTTTGTATCTCATCGTTCTTTGACTAGTTTGTCCATTCTATTGGCTAGTCTTTCCATCATAGAGGAAGTTCGTTTAGAGATGGATTCTTTTCCTATCGTTAATGAATTTAATGATGTGTTTCCCGATGATCTTAGTGGACTACGTCTAGAAAGGGAAATAGAGTTTTGCATTGATTTAGTTCCGGGAGCTAAACTGATTGTGATCATACCCTATCGATTAGCCCCTGCAGAATTGAAGGAGTTATGGATTCAAATCCAGGAATTGAAGAATAAGGGTTTTATTCAGCCAAGTGCTTTTCCTTGGGGTGTTCCAGCTCTCTTTATTCCGAAGAAAGATGGTTCGATACGTATGTGTATCAATTACTGTAAATTGAATCCCATGGCGATAAAGAATAAATATCCCTTAGCTTGGATTGATAATTTGTTTGATCAATTGCGTGATTCTCAATTCTTTTAAAAAATTGATCCTCGTTCTGGCTATCGATATTCCAAAAACTGTGTTACGTACTCGCTATGAACATTTCGAGTTTTTAGTAATGTCTTTCGGTCTTATGAATGCTCCAGCAGCATTCATGGACATAACGAATCGGGTCTTTTAGCCCTATCTTGATAGTTTCATGGTCTTATTCATTGACAATATTCTAGTATATTCGCCTATGGAAGAGGCACATCGAGAACATCATCGAGTAGTTTTATCTACTTTTCAGAAGCATAAGTTATATGCTAAATTTTCGAAGTGTAAATTCTAGCTGAGAAAAGTTCGATTTCTTGGCCATGTTGTTTTAGAGAAGGGTATTGTAGTAGATCCTTCTAAAATAGAGTCCGTTTCCAATTGGGAGCCTTCTAAATCTATTTTCAAAATCCAAAGTTTCTTAGGGCTTGCCGGATATTATCGTCGTTTCGCAAACGATTTTTCTCATTTGGCAGCACTAATGACTAGGCTTACTCGGATGGGGGTAAAGTTCTAATGGAATGCTCAGTGCGAGAGATCCTTTCTTACCTTGAAGATGTTGTTAACTTCGGCCTCAATTCTTGTTATTTCAGAGTGAGGTCTTGGTTATACTGTCTATTGTGACGCTTCGAAAGAAGGAACGGGGGGTGTATTGATGCAATTGGGTAAAGCTGTGGCGTATGCATCTCTGCAATTGAAGTTGCATGAGAAGAATAACCCAACCCATGATCTAGAGCTTGGTGCTGTAGTGTTTGCCTAGAAGTGTTAGCGACACTATCTTTATGGTGAAAAGTTCGAGGTCTTCTCCGATCAAAAATCACTCAAGTACGTATTTAGACAATGTGACTTGAATACGCGACAATGTCGATGGATGGAATACCTGGATCAATGTAATTTTAATCTTGAGTATTATCTAAGGAAAGCCAATGTAGTAGCGGATGCATTGAGTCACAAGACTCGTTACTCACTTGCTTGTTTGGTTGTGAACGAATAGGAGATGCTTCGTATTCTAAATGAATTCGGTTTGGAATGTGTTGAAGTGGAAGATGGAGCTACATTGTTCACGATTGAAGTCTAACCGAATCTGATTACTTGCTTGATTGAGGCACAACGTGTTGACAATGAATCCAAATCTTATCAGTTTCGTATTCTTTCTGATCTTGGTCTTAATCGATAGTCTATATTTGACGATGGCAGATTGCATTTCCAACACCGCTTGTTCGTTCCAAATTCTATCCGAAATGAGATTTTGCGAGAATCTCAGTATTCCTATTTAGCAGCTCATCCGTATGGCACAAAGATGTTTCATGATATTTCTCAGCAATTCTGGTGGCCCGGTATGAAAAAGATATGGCGGAATTCATTTCGTGGTGTTTGAAATGTCAGTAAGCGAAAGCTGAACACAAATGTCCTGGTGGTTTACTTTAACCATTGCCAATTCCTGAGTGGAACTGGGAATAAATCACCATGGATTTTGTTGTGGGATTACCAAAGACGAGACGAGATTTCGATGCTGTTTGGGTCATTGTGGACCGAATGACCAAACCTGCTCATTTTCTTCCGATTCATACAACCGATTTAGTCGAGAAGCTTGGTCGATTATATGTTGATGAAATATTTGATTGCATGGAGCTCCGATATCGATAGTATCTGATCGTGATCCGCATTTTATATCTCGTTTATAGTCGAGTCTTCAGAATGCATTGGGGACGAATCTTTCTATGAGTATGGAGTTTCCCCGCAAACAGATGCCAATCTGAGTGTACAATTCAAACCCTGGAAGATATGCTTCGAGCATGTGTTCTTGACTTTAGTGGGAAATGGGAAGATTATATTAGTCTGATTGAATTACATATAATAACAGTTATCTTGCTAGTATTGAAATGGCACCGTTTGAAGCATTGCGTGAATGTCCGTGTCGTTCTCCAATTTGTTGGGCAGAAGTAGGTGACAGAGCATTGCTTGGTCTAAATTTGGTACATGAGACAACTCGAAATGTTCAATTGATTAAGAAGCGGTTAGAAATATCTTGTAGTCGTCATAAGAGCTATGCGGACGTAAGAAGGCATCCTTTATCAGTTGAAGTTGGTGACCATGTTTTCTTGAAAGTTTCCCCTAAGCAAGGTATCATGCGCTTTGTCAAGAAGGGAAAATTTTCTCCTCAGTTTATCGGTCTGTTTTTTGATCCTCAAAGCCGTAGGGGAAGTGGCTTATCGTTTGGCATTATCACCTCAATTGTCGAGCATATATCCCGTTTTCAATGTTTTTATATTGAGGAAATACATCAGGGATCCGTCGCACGTAATTAATTTCGATGACTTGCATGTTAAAGAAGGTGTGTCATATGAAGTGAAACCAATTTGAATTCTCGACTCGAAAGAGCAAACTCTGAGGCGGAAGTCAATTTGATTGGTTAAAGAAATATGGTGAAATAGCTCAAGTGAGGAGATTACTTGGGAGCGAGAAGATACGATGCGAGACAAGCATCCAGAGTTGTATGAGAATTCTGGTAAGTGCTTTGTTTATTCTTGCATGTGAATTTCGGGGACGAAATTTCCTAATGTGGGAAGGATGTAACATCCTGGAAATTCAGAGAAATTATTTTTTTGCATTTTAATAATATTATATAGCATGATATAATAATATTATTATGTATTATATGTCGTGATAGTATTGTTTGCCGCTACATAATATGACATTATTATTATGTAGAAAATTTTATTGGTTTGTTGTTAGTAGGAAAATATTGTTCTGGCCAGATGTGTACCGGTACACTAGGAGGGTGTACCGTTACACTAGATTAGTGAGAAAGGGGGATTTGGACCAGTGCACACTGGAAACCATCACACTAAAATGGTGTAACGGTGCTCAGTGGTATACCGGTACACCAAATTGGTGTACTGTTACACCAAGTTAATGAGAACAAAGAAGTGGATTTAGAGCACACTGGAATCCGGCACACCAGGAGGAGTAACGGTACTCAGTGTTGTACCGGCACACCAAATTGGTATACTGTTACACCTAAAATGTATATGAAGTGATAGTGGGATTTAGGGCACACTGGGAGCCGGCACACCAAGTGGTATACCGGTACACCTAGTAAGAAATTAAAAAGTCGTGGATTCCTTTTCTATTTGGCTTTTAAAATGCTTTCTTCTCTCGTTTTGCCACTATTATTAAAATAGAGAGAGATGGAGAAAGAGAGAAAGAAAGATGAGAGAAGAGATAAAAGCTTTGATTTGATCTAGTTCCCGAAGGTGGATCTAAAATCTAAGTATAGATTCTTGATCCTAGGAACATAGAGATCATTTTTACGTAAATTTCTCTGTCATCCCGTTCCGTTTGATTTACCTTGATTTTCATACACCTTTCGTGCGTGAAATTTTATTTGATATTCTTCTTCCTTTTGAAGAATAGATCATTTTTATGTATTGAAGTTTAACGATTTGATTTCGTTTGATAGATCAAATCAAGGGGCGAAAAAGAGGCAAATTTGCTTAAAAAGTCTTGAGAAGACATTCAATGCTTTTGTATGTACAGTAGACAATAAGTTTTAACTTAAACTTGAGAATCTGTAGTATGTATTTATGTATGATACCGTATAAAAATGAAATTGACACAATCCCTTTGTAAGATGAACTCTAACTTAAATTGTAGACTTGTAGGATACCGTAGAAGAACGTAAATTGATACGTTCATGAGTATGATGATTTTTTTTGGATAAGATATTAGTGGTAGAACTAACATGATTTATTTAACTTACATAGTTAAAATTCACTTGTTATTCATATTGCAGTTTATCATTTATATATGATTCTTATAGTTCATTATTAGCATGTTATTCATGTTTATGAAGATTATGCATAACATGAGTTGTAATGTAAAATGCATGAGTTGAAGACCATGGCATTTACATTGATTGGTGGAGTATGACATTGGTAGATTAGTGTATCACTTTTATAAATAAAGAAGCAATGAGGGTTACAGCCTTACCATGAAAGACGTGAAAAGGCGAGAGTAAATAAAGGCTATGATTCCGTTGCATGAAAGGCATGGAACTTAGTGGCGTTCGGCACCAGTTTTATGAAGGAGAAGTAGATGCATATTTGAAATAATGTCAAAGTGGCGTACATGTAGTATTAGTGCAGTTTCATGTAGGAGAGAAATATATTGCATACATGAGTAGTTTATACATTCATTTCATGATTTATATTTCGGTTAGACTTATTCATATTCCTGCTCATAAATGATCATATATTGCTTAGACTCATGTGTACGTTCTTGCATGTTGTCTAACCGTTACTTTTTCCAATTTTTCTTCTTATAAATTGTATTGTAGGCCCGAAGGAGAGTATTGAGCATCACTGACGATTTGATATAGCATGTGTATATATTTTTGGCTCACTATAATAGGTGAAGAGAAGATGAATAATGATAGATTATTTTAGCGCCTTTATTTTTTAGTATTTCAATTTTGTATAAATTGTAGTAGTAGCGTGTTCTGATGTGGTAGTTATAGAAGTTGTATTAGAAGTGAAAGTATAGATATGTTCTTATCCTTATGAGTTCGAGAACATATGTGTACCTTCCAATATTATTTCTTTTGACAAGCAAGTAGCTTGTAGTATTGTATCCATAAATAGGCAGGTTTATGATATTGATGTATATTTATTTTCTGGCGTTAGCGTTGGCGTTGGCCTTCAACCTTTTATTCTAGATTAACTTGCATTTATTGTATTAGTGTAAATATTATACACTGTGAGTAGTATCGCCACTTTAGATGATGTGATTATGAGATGGCGGTAGAAAATATTTTTCCATTTTATTTTCCTGTTCAATAAAAATTTTCTTCCTTTTTATCTTAAAAAAGGGGAACATATAACTCGCATTCCTGGGTTTCTCGGGATTTGGGGCGTGATTCAACATACGAAGCATCTGCAGTCTTAGTACACGGAATAAAATGCGCCATCTTAGAAAACCTGTCTACGACAATTAATATAGAATTATGACATCTATTCATCTTAGGTAGCTTAAGGACATAATCTATGCTAAAGTTTTTCCACCATTCGTGAAGGAGAGGCAAAGGCGTGTATAATCCTGTGTTGCGCTTCTTGGCTTTCACCAATTGGCATGTGTGGCAATGTGAGACAATAGAGCAACATCCTTTTTGAGCGAAGGAGAGTGAAACCTATCCTCGACTAAGGCAATCGTTTTGTTGCGACCAAAATGTGTTGCAAGTCCTTCCCATGTAACTCACAAACTAAAAGTTATGTAAGGAAGTGCAAAGAATGCAAAGCTTAGAAGCTCAAAATAAGTAACCATTGCGAATAAAGAAGTCCATATACTTACAACGTTTACCATTACGAACCACCCTGAACATAATCCCAAAGTCTGGACAAGTAGCATATTTGTTCTTCAGCCTTTCGAATCTTACAACGTGGACACTGACATACTGTAAGATGGAAATAATGTGTAAGGCCCTAGAAATTGAATAGTCCCTAGAAATTGAATAGTCCCAAAATAAGGAAAAGGATTCAACTTATTCTCCTATCAGTCAACTGATATATGTCAGAATAGAAAAGTTGTCATATTTCTAGCCACGTGTTTAAGTTCCTTATACCCATCAAAACACCACCAATACCTATGAAATTAGACCATTTTACACCAGAATTGCTCATAGAGTACGCAAGTTTTTGTTGAAGTCGACCCTTTCTGAGCTACCCAAAAGCTATAATTCTTTGTTGAAGCCTCTGAGATGCTTCTAGGTAAGCATTTCACCTCTATCTTATTGAATTTTAGACCAATCTTGGAAGTTAAACCACATGCAAAGGCAAATAAAAGTGGAACTTTGGCTATTAGTGACAAATATTCGGCTTTTTGTGTGGTCCCCATGCAAGAAAGCTTCATTCTTCGACTAATTGATCAAGAAGCAACCATGCATGTGTACCCAATGACATTATAGTGGATCTTATTGTTGTAATTCATGTAATACCGCTGAAGAAATTCATGTAAACTTAAGTTTTTCCCAAGGAAAGGGGAAATTAGACGACTGATATTGTCTATCAGTTGACTAACTTTATCGGACATTTGAAGAATTCTTGACTGCATATGTTTATTTTCCAGTTCTAAACTCATTTTAGCTCGTAGGACTTGATAACTTGGTGAACGCATAGCCGTGACAGCCTTGCATGCTAGCCAGATAACTCTTTAGCAAACTTTTTGATGAAGACTAAAGTACGGTTAGATATTTCTCCAGTAAACTTAGTGCCCTCTAAAGTTTTGGTTAAATTTTCATAGTGCATAAACTTTTTCGGTGAAACTTAAAATATATCACCTTCTTTGAATGCAACACACACCATATACATAATATCAACAAAATATACATAATAAACATTAACTACGTACATACCCCGAAATATAGCCAATGGTTGAAGAAAACTAGAATGAATGTTGAATTAGAACAATATTGTGAAAGTGACTTAACTAAGATAACGAGATAGGAGAGTTAGAGGACATTTTAGAAGTTTATAATGGTAGGTAAACCTGATAGGCTAAAGTATTCAAGTGATAAAGCATGTAATAACATTTACAAGATGGAAGAAGGATATGTGTCGAACGTTAGTTCACAAACGATGACAACTCTGAACCCTTACCATAAGGCGTACAATGAATTAGAGACGTTGGGATGAATGTGAGAACCCTAGACTTTACGAAATTATAGGACATGTTACTTGTTGACGGATAAGAAAGGATTATTAGTTGTAAGAATGAATGATGAATATTAGACTAATTGAAAAATAGCACATGAATATTACGTATCGAGACAGCGAACGATCACTTATGACACTTAGGGGAAAACCTTGAAATTGTTGTAACTAAAAGTAGGGGACTACCCAGATGACTGAAGCTAAACAAGGAGGGCCTTACGAAGTTAGTTGAATGTACGTAGGAGGCCAGAGTTAGTAGTACCTTGGACGATTAATATTGTAATCGAATAAAAGGACGGCGAACTGAATGAGTTGTGGAAACCAGACATTTTTGCGTATGGAACGTAGGGACAAGAAAAAAGAAGAATATCCACTGACAAAAGATAGTAAGACTACATGGATATCTGAGTTTAAGTGAGAACGTTGGAAGGTCCAGAGTGTGGTGCGACATTCCCGTACCCAGGAGAATATTCCGGAGTTGGAGGAGATGACTAGTGTAGATGAGAGTGGGACCTAACCAGTTAATCATATTTGTACAAACAAAAAGCGGGGTACACAGATGAGTATGGGCGTAAAGCAACAAATAAACCTTGACAAGAACACCAATAAATAGCTAGTATAACAATTATGCAGGATTTGGTTACGAATAAAGTATCTTAATAACGTGCTAATGTGTATGATTTAGAGTACGAAAAGATATTCAAGTTGTTGAATCTCAAATTGGAAATTTGCATGAATTGCATAAATGTATGTCATATAACATACATAATCAGACATGTACATACATTGAAGATATGCAAACAACTAAAGAGAATAAACTCACCTATTATGCGACGTATAAAAGCGACTCGGGAGGTGAATGTGTGTAATCGATTTGGGTGTACATAAAAGAAGGTGGATGTTACGTCCTAGATCTCGACGGATCTATCGTGTGAATCTACATACATTACATCACTATAGGAAACACTTATTAAGTTATAGACTCGAACACCAGTTCATTCTAAACAGGGGATACAAAATTACACATCTACTTACTTAATTACATGGAAGTCTTAAACATCTCACACTTTCTCATAATACTCAGAACAAGTAAACACTTTGGCTTATCAGACTTCGAGTTCTTATACTAATACTTCAATAAGTCTCTAACCAATCTTCTTTGTTTCATCAATCATTCTTCCGTTGCTATGCGATGATGAGCCAACCAAGTACCAAGTCCACTATCTGCTAAGTTTCAAACAAAGAAACAAAACAGAGGGTTAGGACATTTCCTGAGTAAAAGTAGTATACTTATTGATTTAAAATAAAACTTCAAACTCAGATTATGAAAACAACTTAGTAACAAATAGCCTAGAAAAATACTTTATCCAAAAATAAAACTTATTGAGTTATTTGTTTAATCACATCTTACTTTAATACACCATATTGATATCGTCATGCCATAACGTCACGCCACATCACTTACCACCATACCACATCATACTTGATAATGCCACAGTCGCATACCAACCACACTTAGACACATTGGGCCCTAAAATGGCGCGTTGGGAAAAATACTTCATGCCAACCCGGGAACACAAAACATGAGACTTTATGTATAAAGATTTCCAAAGGGGTACTCCTCCACACCTGAAGTATCAAGAGAGACTTAAGCAGTACTTAAATGAGGGTACATCCCCCGTTCTAGTACAATATGCCGAGTACACCTTATATTTAAGTTTTCAAAAAATGACCCACATGGTCCGTATTTTATGTTCACAAAATGCCAAATCACATATTGTCAAACTACCAACTCATATTTTCCCCAATCCACATTCTTACACATATACGAAAAAACTTACTTATGTCATATTCTTACATCTTTCTAAGAATTGCACATATCGCCTTTGCATATTTCTTATTCATTCGTCAGATTCATCACTTCCAAATACACATAATTACTGATAGCCATTATTTACTCCAATATAGTTGCTTATTTCAATTTGCTATGTATTTCTTATACGTTAAGATTTATCGTATTCATATGTGCACTTATGAGTGCAAATGTAATGCAGGTACTCACTATATCTTACTTACATATGCTAAACTTTACTTCTCATCGCACACACTCTCTAATGTTATCATAGTTCTCCCTTATCAAGGTTAAAAACTGCCTTCCACACTATATTCCATTCATTTGGTCATTAACGGTACATCAAGATACATCGGTCTCTACGTTAAGTTAGGCATCATAATTAGGGAATCTGTTTCAACTAGGTCTTATTTGACCTTCTTTTCATGCTGTATAGAAAATTCCTTGTTCTAGTAAAGTTGTCCTCGCCATAAAGCTCCTTAACATTTCTATATCCAGTTTGCCTTAAATTCTTTCGCCAATCAATTCTTAAACTTTACTAATGGTACATGGGTCATCATCCAAGGCTCCAGATGTAATTGTTTGCAACTTAGGTTCATTCCACATTGATTTTTTGTCCGCCTCAGTTCATCAGTTTCCATCTAGGTAAACCGCCATTCGAGTCTCTAAACATAATTATTTGCAGGTTATCACTATTTCCTTGCAGTCCTACTACTTGTCATCTTGTTTGATACTCATGCAAGAGAGGGTTACCATTAATATCGTTCTTCTCCATAGTCACTGTCTTTTTTTATCGAGAGTTATTAGGATTAGGGTACTTCTCTTAGTTCCTATACGCATCTAAGTTCGCATATAAGCCAGGTCACCTATCATATCATAAGTTAACTTTCATTAAAGTTTAGGTAATCATTCATATCTTGCCAGATTTTAGAGGTATCACAGGTCAAAAGGGCACATATCATTACTTCGGTTGTCCTTGTTTCTAACATAGTACTTATAACCACTTATAAATCTTTCGTGTTCTAACCACATCTAGCTTATTATCAAGACAACAAGATTTTCTAAATGTTATGCAATAACGTAGAAGTTCTTCTTACTCGATCTCGTAATGTCTGCCACATAGTTTTTCGTCATGCTTTTTAATGTCTTATTTTACCAAAATTACTCCAATTAATTTGGAATCTCAAAAGGCACTAAATTTATTTAGGAAATGACCTAACCGTACCTCCGTTACTACTGAAAAATGCGCTATATATTCCTCAGTTTGCATGCAAGGTCACCACAGCTATGTTATCACCTACTCTTCACTTGGTCAGAGATTAAAAGGGTCCTACACTGCAAATTATTCACACGCAAGTTATATTCTAAATCTGTCATAGTGTATCAGTTGACTGATGTGTTGTAGCAGTCGATTGATTGCCCTATCTGTAGTAAATCTTAAGTTTTTCACAGGTTATCTCGAGTGCTTATCTTAAGTTGAGGTTTCAGAGTTCACAAGAGAGATAAATAATCTACATGCAAGGCTGGTTCTCCAGAGTTTTCTTCCAAGTTTTAAAAATATCAAGGCTATCGTATTTTTTTTTTACTATTTCATTTACGAAATGAGATTTAAAAGTCAGTAGGCTTTGCGTGCTAGGCTAGTCTTGAAGCATGTTCGTCACCTTTTAACTTTATTTGGCCAAAAATGGGCCTATGGATGGAAATTATACACTTGCAAACAAATTTTAAAACTGCCCGTGAAAATCAGTGGACTGAGGCTACCAGTCGACTGTTTTACTCTGTTTTAACCAAAACACAAGTTTCTAAAGGTTAATACGGAGGTGTTACCTTTAATTCACCAAGATGAAACCTGAGGAAGTTAATATATTTGTATGCATCACCATTTTTCCAACTTATTTCACGTCCTTGATATCGTTCTTAATCAAAACAGGAATAAAGTTGACTATTAGTCACAACTCTGTTGCTTTAAACCATTAAAGATAAAAATTGTATTGTCTGGAGCTCTCCGACTACCCTGAGTAGGGTGCCCGATGATTATCCATCATCGGCCTATCCATCAGGCACAAGAAAAATGCCTTATAATTTTTTTCAACTTTTTAGCTCAAGTATTAACCATAGACATGTTTGTCCGGCGGCTTAAGCCATTACATAGATATAAGATCTATCCATTTAATTGCCTCGAAATGCCAACCTTTGATCCCTTTCACACTTGATATTAACTAGATTTGAAATGCTAAAATCTGGTATACACTCAACAAAAATATTAGTAAAACAATA